>PVKE010003649.1:15159-70577 GCA_004027555.1 Craseonycteris thonglongyai | reverse complement strand
CTCACCTGAAGTGACCCAGGTGGTAGAACATGGGCTGTTTGTAAAATGTGTCCTTGGCGATGTCCACAATGATGGGGCTGTCGACAAAGTTGCGCACCCAGTTGGGTCCCCCTTCGGGGTTCAGGGCAAGGTTCCAGTCGGTCCAGCCGACCACGTGGTAGAGAAGGTTCTAGGGTAGGAACAGGGCAGAGACAGGTTCCACAGGGGCCCCCAGACAGCGTAGTTCAGGGTCCTGCGAGGGAGCCAGGGCTCCAGTTCCTGAACCCTGGAAAGGGGGTGCTCATGTCTTCAGCATCTAAGGACAGAGACTGTGACCGTGGAAGCATCGCAAGAGAAGCTGAGACACCCGAGCCCCACATGACTGCCCATGACCCAAGCTTTGGAGCCAGGGTGACAGGCTTGCAGGTCTTGAGGGGTAGGCAACCTCGGGAACCCCAAAATGTGCACTGAGGAGCACACCAGAGGGAGAGACGTTGGTGAGGGGGGCCAGTCGTCGGCCTTGGGTGCGACGAGGAAGGGGCCCGGGGCCTGTGTGGCTCACCGTGATGATGCTGTGGCTGTACTGGGTCCCTCGGTCCCAGGAGCCCAGCCGCACACTCTGCTCCCAGAACTTGGAGCCCACGCAGGCCTCTGAGGCAAAGAGCATGGTGTCGGGGAACAGGCGGTGGGTCTCCCCCAGGGTGGCCTTGGCCGGGGCCAGGAAGTCCAGGTACCAGTGGACAGCGATGCCGTGCACGTACTTAGCTGCCTCAGGGTCGGTCAGCACCTGCCCGGGGAAGGGGGAGGGAGCTGCTGAACCTGGGCAATGCACAGGGGGTTCCGGAAGAGGGACCAGGGGCCCCACAAAATGGGCAGTGAGGTGAACGCCACAGGAGGGGGTTGAAGTGACAACCATGGGGATCCATGGGACCCTGGAGATCGGGGGGGTCACAGCACCCCAGGGGAGCCCCTCTAGGAATGGAATCGAGTTGGGGCGGAGAGGGCACCGTGTTTGGGAGCCAGTCCCGTGAATGCTGGGTTTGGGGCCACGCGGGTACCAGTGCAGGCCCTGGGCCTTACCACGTGGGCCCAGCGGGGCAGCAGCAAACGCTGGTCATCCAGCATGAGCAGCCGGACGTTGCGGTGCGAGCTGTTGGCGAGGGCAGGGCCCAGGTCCTGGGCGATGAAGTCGCGCTGGTGTTCCGGGGTGAAGCCGAGGCACTGGAAGGGGTACCCGCTAAACATCCCGGCGGAAGGCTCGTTCTCGGCCGTCACTGCCCAGAACTGCAAGTTGTACTCAGCATAGGCATCCAGGAACCTGGCAGAGCAAAAGATGTGTGAGCAGGACCCAGAAAGGTGACCAAGACCCCGGGGAACAGGCCCAGTGAGATGGCGAAAACTGGGGAGCCCCCCCCCGAGTCTGCAAGGCCCAGAAAGCAGGTGAGCTGAGGAGAGTCAGATCTGCAGGAAGAACAAGGGTGGGACAGATCAGGGTGTCCGAGGGGAGGCTGGTCTGAACCCCAAGGCCTCGCGGCTCCCTTACTTGACGAAGTATCTGGCCCAGGTCTGGTGGTAGAGGTCCCCAGGCTGACCCTTGAGTGACCCCTTCCCATTCACTGCCCCATTGGTCTTGAGCCAAGTGGGTGATGTCCAGGGACTGGCAAACAGCACGACCTGGCGCTTGGCCATATTGAGGGCTCGGTGAATCAGGGGTATCTGGAAACAAAGGTAATGAGGAGAGAGACACCCAGAGTTGGAACACAGATAGACTGGCCCAACCAGTGCATCAGGCCTGGTCATCAGTTCCCGCCCTCCCTTCCCCAGGACAAGGCCCAGGGCCGGGGCCGGGCTCCGTCTCTGCTCTGGAGGAAGCGCCTCCACCACCGGGCATGGGCGCCCCTGGGGTGCCCACCTTGAGCTTCACGTCTTCCTCTGGGAGGCTGAAGTTGCGCAACTCGAAGTCGTCAGGGGTGTCGGCATAGGTGTAGATGCGGATGGAGAAGTCACAGCTAGCCATGGGTACCCGGATGATGTTGTATTCGATTCCTGCAGAGAGAGGAGACCGAGATTGATCGGGGCGTCCGAGTCTGCAGGAGGGTGTGGGGTCCGGCCTAACGCCTGCTGGTCCTCAGTCGTGTCCAGTCAGTCCCGACCAAAGCGGACCCGCGCCCCCGGTGAAGCACACGTGTTCTGGGCCTGGGAGTCCCCAAGCGCACAGTGGAAGTTGGGGACGTGAACAGAGGACCTAAGTGTCAGGGATGGGTGGCCGTCAGGGCCAAAGGAAATGTCCACATGTCAACTGCACTAGGTCCCCTCATCCCCTCCTCCTCACCTTCTTCAGAGAAGTACGACCTGAGCAGCAGATTCTGGGCCGAGGGCGACAGGGCGAGGATGTTGAGAGCAGCAGCATCTGTCATGGCCCCTCCAAATCCCTTCACTTTCTGAAACGTCTGCTCCGGCTGCAGCGTCAGCAGCAGCCCTGGGGACATCCGCAGGGAACCGAGGGTGTCAGTGCACAGGGGGGACACCCCAAGGCACCCACGGGCACGACTCGGCTCGGGGACGACCCCAGCCTGGCTCGGGGGTGAGAGGCATCTCTCAGTCACCTGTGCCCATTCGGCGGGCTTGCATGGTCCCCACGCTCAGCTCCATCCGGCGCCCGCTGCGTGTGCTCTCGTAGCGGTGGAAGGTGCCAGGGGCGGGCAGGGTGACCGGGTCCAGAGAGTCACAGTAGGTGGCATTGCAGACACAGACCACAGAGCTGTAGCCGAAGCTTTTGGGGACGCAGGGGCGGGCACCTGGGTGGGGGGTGGGCACAAGCAGAGGCAAGGGCTGCGGGAGAACTCTGGGTGCAGGCACGCTGGGCGGGGAGGGGGGAACCCCTGGTCTCGGGCACGGAAAAGCAGTGACTGAGCACCTACCCACCCCCCGGTGTGCCAATCTCCCTCCCCTGGGACTCACTCACCTGAGACCCAAGATACGGCCTGAAGTAGAAGCAATGTTGGGAGGGTGGCAGCCAGAATGCCAGCCCTGCCCAGGGTCTTGCGATGTTCCTGAGAACAGAACGAGGAGAGGCTGGAGGGCAAGCCCCCGGCCACCCCTCAACTACTCTCCCGGGCAGTGCTCGGCTGTCTGTGGGCACCCACTGCTGTTTCCCACCTTAACAGGGAGGGGACAGCCCCTCGGCTAGCCTTCTGCCACCCATTTCTCCCTCCACCTCTCCCTCCCTCCCTCCACTGGTCCCTCCATCAACGTGCGGAGACGGGCTGAGTTCGAGGAGCGTCTGTCATTCATTGAATTCCAGAGCCTGGACGGCCAGGGTTCCATCGGCAGACGAGACCAACAGGGAGCCCCGGCCCCGCGCACCCACCTCTCTGTAGAGCTCCATCACCGGACAAAGAGACCGCAGGCTTCCCAAGCCTCTGCGAGGACCGGGATGCAGGCACCTGGGTAGCTACAGGCACCGGATCAGCCTTTCGGGTTAATTCCGGCATAATGGATGGGTCATGTGATGGCTGTGGGCGGTCACATGATATAGGAAATGAGGCAACTGCGACCATAATTGTGAAGGGCGACCGGCTTCCTCCGGGCTGCGGGTGATTCTGGAAGGCATGTGCGGAATGACAACCTCAGGAAGAATGTGGAGCCGAGACCCGAGCCGGGGACTGGGCAGAGAGGCCCCCGAGCCCCAGAGGACGGGGACCAGGGCAGGCCCCCGGCATTCTTGCGAGAACATGTTAAAGTGATACTAAGAAAGCCGATACAAATAAAAGAGGTTCACTGTGCAAAAGCCGGACAGATGATTGAAGATTTATTTTTATTATTTGACAGAGACAAAGAGAAGGGGGAGGGCCCAGAGCTGTCTCCATAGTTGCACATCATTAGTTTTCCATATAGTTTCATTCCACAGGTGGGCGAGGGTCTGCACAGGGCATGGGCCCTGGCAAGAACTGAACTGGGGGCACACCCTAGTTCAGCATGTGGGTCCACATGGGCTGGGGACGGGATTCGATCCGCAGACCCTGGGGCTGCAAAGCGAGCGCTTAACCCGCTGAGCCCTCCCGGCTTCCCCGGGGACAGATGATTAAGACAGTCTGTGCTCTGCAGAGGCCCATGAAGCAGGGAAGGGCGGGGTGACACACAGATAGTTACAGATCGAGACACACAGAGGTTCTGCCCACGGTGGGAAGCAATCCCAGTAGGCTTCCCGGAGGAGACAGGGCAGGGATGGTTAAGCAAGAAGTGAGGAAACTGGAGCCTCTGTGGGTGTGAGATGGGTGCTGTCCCTGCTGTGACAGCCACATGGCTCACGGATCACATCACACATGACGCCGAGGGAGTGACAGGCACGATTAGGGCCTGAGCAACACCAGCCCCTGGAGCCTCCTTCCTCGCCTGTAAAAGGGAGGTGGCAGCAACTGCCTCCTGGCGATGCTGCTGGGATTCGGGACAGAAGCGCGTGTCGCCCGGCCGTCCCCGGCTCGCTACGTCTCTTTTGTTTCCGTAAACCATCTCAGGGAAATCTTCCCGGACACACCGCAGGTGGAACTGGCCGCTCCTTCCGTCTCAGGGAGACCTGCTGGGTTCGAACCCGGGCTGCAGCGTTTACTGGCCTTCAATCGATGACTCAGTCACTGCCAGCCTCGCCTATAAAAGCGGAGTGACCTCTACTCCCTGACAGCATCGCTGCTGTCAGGTTTCGGTGCCACCATGTGGGTGTCCAGGACGCGGCTGGGCACCAGCCATCGTGAGTCCCGTCAGGGAGTGTCCTACTCATTCCGGGCCGATGACCCGATGCAGACGGGGCAGGCGCTCTGCTGACGCCAGCGGAGCCGTCCTCGCAGGGCCGGTGTCCGGAGTTGCTGTTCTTCGAGGAAATGTGGCTCAGCGGGAGGAGGAGAGCGGGTGATGTCCACACCTCGCTCCCCTGGCGTTCGTTCCGTCCACAGATTCTGCGAGAGCACACGCTACATGGACTGACCCCGTGCCACGCACATACGTGCAAGCTCCCTGCTCTGCCCAGCTCCGGCCCCGTCCCCTCTGGCTTTGCGCTGCCTGAACAGCGTCTGCATGCCCCTCGTTTCTTCTGGGTTTTTTTTTTAAAGATTTATTTTGTTTTTGTTTTGTTCGTTTTTTTGACAGAGAGAGACAGAGAGGAGGGGGAGGGCCCAGAGCCGTCTCCATAGTTGCACATCATCAGTTTTCAACCAGGTTTCCTTCCACACAGGTGGGCGGGGGCCGTGCAGGACGGGAACAGGCTGGGCGCCTCCCGCGTGGGAAGCGCACCCCAGTTCAGCACATGGGTCCGCACAGGCTGAGGCTGGGATTCGATCCTCGGTCCCCAGGGCTGCAAAGCGAGCGCTTAACCTGCTGAGCCATCCCGGCTTCCCCTCGTTTCTTCTTTGAATCCTTCAGCCTGGATGGCACCTCATCTTGCAGAGCTCGCTCACGATGCGGCTTCTCCTTCAGACTTATCCGTTTTGCTTTCTAAACAGCCGGTTATAATAAGGGCTGATACTGACTGAGTACTCGCGCTGTGCGGCTTTGCCCGAGGTTCTCATCTCATCCTCACCCAGCGGATACCCCTCTTGTCCCCGCCGTCGAATCGAGGAACCTCAGGCTCTGGAAGGTCACTAGGTGGCCAGAGTTAACCTGGCGTCTCGGTGGTGGAACCTGAATCAGCAGCCAGAGGCCGCGGGCGCGCACCACAGGTTAACGAGGGCCCCTGGGCCGCCAAATACCATGTTTGGTGCTGCTTATCTTCCAGAGCTGCCGTGTGGGTCCCTCCCTTGTTTTTCACACAGCGTTTTCTACCTGCCCAAGGTGAAGGCCTGAAGTGCTGGCCACGTGGCAACATTTCTGGGTCTGTGTTCTCCAAAGGTATCAGCCGGGGGTACGGCTTGCACAACGTCACAAAACCCAGAACTCCCAGGTGGGGCAGGAATCTGCCTGTGTCCCTGAGCAACTCCCCCCGCCCCCAAATCGCAGCCCAGTCGTCCAAGCACCCCCTTTTCTTTTTTTTTAAGATTTATTTATTTATTTTATTGTTTTTGACAGAGAGAGAGAGAGAGATACAGAGACAGAGAGAGAACCGAACTGGGGGAGCTCCCCAGCTCAAAGTGAGTGCCCAACCCACTGAGCCATCCTGGCTTCCCCTGCACCCCCTTTTCATAACAAGTATTTTCTAAACACACTCAGAAAATATGACATACACACATAATTTAAAAGAATCAATATAGCTGCCTTAAATGGACTAGAAAGAAAAAAAACAATTGGACTATCTTAATAACAAAATATGTTTTCAGGGGAAGCCAGGATGGCTCAGCGGGTTAAGCACTTAATTTGCAGCCCCGGTGGGGGAGGATCGAATCCCGGCCCTGGCCTGTGCAGACCCACATGCTGAACTGGGGTGAGCTTCCCATGCGGGAGGCCCCCAGTTTGGTTCTCACCCTGCATGGCCCCCGCCCACCTGTGTAGAACGAACCATGTGGTAAATTGATGACGCACAACTATGGAGACGGCTCTGGGCCCTCCCTCTTCTGTCTCTCTGTCTGTCAAAAACAATAAAATAAATCTTAAAAAAAAGATGTTTTCAGTAAGAAGTGCTTAGGCAGTATCACCTAGGAGACATAATGTACTCAGATCCTGCACTAACCTAAATGGAATGAATTAGGACTTACTAGAAGCAAAAACAGCCCTGGGATTAATAAATAATTTCAATATGGACATTTTCAGCATATGTCATTTTCATAATACGTACTTATCACTGTGCTGCAAAAACATAAAATATGTGATAAATTGAAATGTGTAAGAAGCCAATCTTTACGAATAAGATTCAGCACATACATAGCTCATGTCTCCACCAATTTAATGTCTGATTCTAAGCCTTGGCAATTCAATTAGGATGCTGAGACCACTGGATATCCACAGGCAAGATACAAACTTAGACCCTCACCTCACTCCGTAATGAGAAACCAAAGCAAAATAGATTCCAGACCCAAATGTCAAAGCTAAAATGATGGAAGAAAGCATCTCAGCCAATCTGTGTGACCTTGGATTCGGCACTGGTTTCTTTGTTCTCTTCTTAAACAACAACAAACATGGGTCCCCTCACACAGAGTCCGTGGGGGCAGGAGAGGCTGGTCGGACAGTTCAGACTTGGAGGTTTCGTTGTTTTTTTTTTTTCTTTTTAAGATTTATTTTATTGTTTTTGACAGAGACAGAGAGAAGGGGGAGGGCTCAGAGCCGTCTCCATAGTTGTAGGTCATCCGTTTTTGACATGGTTTCATTCCACACAGGTGGGCGGGGGCCGCACAGGACAGGAACTGGGTTGGGGGCCTCCGGCATTGGAGGCACGCCCCCTTGAGCCAGGGGCCAAACCAGGGGGCAAGAATAAGGCGACTAGACTGTAACATTGGTAAAGCTGGACACCATTGACCGGGGGGAGGGGGTTCTTGATTAAAAATTGGGTCTATCTCCTGCCGTTCCCTAGCTTGTCGTGCATTCTTTCCAAAAATTGGGACTTTTTTAAAACGCCGCAGGATGCGGGACAAATTGTTAAAAATCAGGACTGTCCCACCAAAAGTGGGACGTCTGGTCACCCTAGGCAAGAACCAAACTGGGGGCCTCCCTCATGGGAAGCACACCTAGTTCAGCATATGGGTCCACACGGGCCGGGGCCGGGATTTGATCCTTAGTCCCCGGGGCTGCAAAGTGAGCACTTAACCCGCTGAGCCATCCCGGCTGCCCCATGTCTTGGAGGTTTCTTATGAGACCACATCCGAGACCTGGGCCAGGACTGCAGGTGCCTGTCGCCCTCACTGGGCTGAGGCTCTGCCTCCCAGGTGAACCACTCATCCTCCCAGGTAGCGAAACGGGGCTAGCCTCGGGCAGGAGACCCCCGTGTCGCACCCACAGACTCACCCACAGGGACAGTCAAGGGTCCTGACAACTTGGCAGATGGATTCCTCTGGGTTGAATGATCTAACAGAGAGCCGGGCAGAAGCCACGCAGTCCCAGCCTCAGGGGTCAGACATCATCATTTCTACACGATCCTGTTGGTTATGCAGGTCCCTATGCAGTGTGGTGGGAGGGAAAGAACAAGGTGTGAACCCTGGGAGGGGGTCCTTTGGGGCCAGCGAGGAGGCGATGCACCACAGTCCACCCTCTGGCCCTCCAGAGGTTATACCCCTCCCACAGGTAGATACTCTAACCTCCTCCCAAGGTTTCCCTAATCTCATCTTACTGTTGCTGAAGTCCAGACTCTCATTAGGCAACGGTTCCTTACATATGATTCCAAAACCCAAGTGACGGAAGAAAAGAAGAAGATACGTTGAACTTCATCAAAATGAAAAGTATTTCGGCTTCACAGGATGCCATCAAGTAAAAAGAATGGGAGAAAAATATTTGCAAACCACATATCCGGTAAGGGCCTAGCGTCCAAAACATATACAGAACTCTTACAACTTAATAACAAAACGATAACCCAATTAAAAATGGGCAAAGGATGGAAAGAGACAGTTCCTCAAAGATGATACACAAATGGCAAAAAGCTCATGAGCATAAGTCATTAAGGAAGTGCTTGTCAAAACCGCTACGAACACCTTGAATGCCCCAGGATCGCTGTCTTAAAAAAGACGGGCCACAGCAGAAAAGGATGTGCAGAAACCGGAATGCTCATATCTTACTGGCGGGAATGCAAAACGGTGCAGCCACTGTGGAAACTAGTTCGGCAATTCCTGACCCAGCTATTCCATTTCTAGGTAGTTACTTAAGAGGAACAGAAACCTATGTCCACACGACAACTTGCTTGTAAATGTTTAGAGCGGCATTATTCCTAAATATTCATCAACTGGCGAATGCAATAAAAAGGAACAAGATACAGATATAGGCTAGGCCATGAATGAACCTCCAAAACATTATGCTAAGTGAAAAACACACCAAAGATCACACAGTGCATGATTCCATTTATATGAAATTCTGGAGTCGGCAAAGCTATAGAGACAGAAAACAGAGTAGCGGTTTCTGGAGCTGGGGTGGGAATGGAGGGTAACTGTTGCACAACTCAGTGAATTTATTAAAAATCACTGAACTGTGCACTTAGAGAGACTTTTATAGTCTGTACATTAGACTTCAATTAAGCTGGAAGAAATTTGAATTACATATTTGCAGTTGGTTTATTGTTTTTGCAGAACTTCACTGCTATTGTGTTGAAACTTTCCAACTAAATACATTACATCATTGGACATGCTCGGATCCCCTTGAGTAAGCAGATGCAACGATTTCAAGGCAATGTGAGGGTTTTTTTGTAAAAAAAATTTTTTTAACATTTATTTTTATTGTTTTTGACAGCGAGCGAGAGAGTGAGATACAGAAACAGAGAGAAGGGGGAGGAGCCCGAACAGTCTCCATAGTTGCACATCATTGGTTTTTCCACATAGTTTCATTCCACAGGTGGACGCGGGGCTGCACAGGGCAGGACCTGGGCCGGGGTCTCACCCCAGTGAGAACTGAACTGGGGGCACTCCCCAGCTCAGCATATGGGTCCCCACGGGCCGGGGCCGGGATTCGATCCTGGGTCCCCAGGGCTACAAAGTGAGCGCTCAACCCACTGAGCCATTCCGGCTTCCCCAAGGCAATGTGTTTTATGGAAGCTTCCTTCTCCATAATTCTCTTCTCAATTCTTGGGCTTAAAAAAAAAAAGTGCTTGTCTTTTCTGCCTTATATAGAATAAAGTCCTGCTGACTTGATTTTGATTTTATATTTGCCTATGGTGTGGAGCAGCAGTTTCCGAGGTCCAGCAGAATGAGAGACAATGCTTCGTTGGTGCAGAACTGTCCTGCGTGTTCTAGAACCACTACCTTTCCTTCCTCTGCTCCATCCACGAAAATCATGGTCTCCACGAAAAAAGACACAAGTTCCCCAAATGTCCCCTAGGGGGCGACTGACAACCACTGCCCTAGGGAGGCAGCCTCCTTGGCCTCCCTGCAGCCGCCACAAGCGCGTCCCTCCTTGCCCTTAGCACAGCACTTTGAAAAGACTTAGCTGGACACCGAGAGAGGCCAGCTGGGAAACAGACACAGCGAAAGGCAGAAGTCCCAGAATAGATCGGCTGACCCAGCAGCGGAGTTCCGAGCGCACTTGGGCCAGCCCTGTGCCCGGCAGCGGGCTCTGCGGGCAGTAAACCCCAGCCCTGGACACTGGCAGCTACCAGGTCACAGGCTCCTTGCTCTTTTTTTGACAAAGGCAGAGAGAGCCAGAGAGAAGGGGGAGGCCCAGAGCCGTCTCCATGGTTGTCGTCATCAGTTTTCAACATGGTTTCGTTCCACACAGGGGAGCCGAACAGGTCGGGATCTGGGCCGGGGGGCCTCCCGCATGGGAAGCGCACCTCCGTTCAGCATGTGGGTCCACACGGGCCGGGGCCGGGATTCGATCCTTGGTCCCCAGGGCTGCAAAGCGAGCGCTTAACCCGCTGAGCCATCCTGACTTCCTCGGCTCCTTGCTCCTGAGGCCTCAAACCAACTCCCCAAAGAGGATCCACCCCCCACCCTCCGACCCCCTCAATCTGTCCGCCTCCTCCACTGTGAAGGTCAAATCAAAGACACGCTGTGTCACTGGTGCACAGTGAGCAGATGCTCACACAAAAGCCTGACTAGATCGGCCGTCCCCAACCTTCCTGGCCGGTTTGGGAGAAGACAGTGTTTCCACAGAGGGAGGTGAGGGTGGGGTGTCCATGCGCAGATCACAGTGAGGGTCCCCCTGCTCCTGTAGTTATCAAATACCCCCGTCTTGGGCAGGGAGGCAGAGCTCCCGCTGCAACGTGAGTGAACGGGGTCCCCCGCGGGTTCGGAGGCGAAGGAGGAGTGAAGTGGAAGAAGGACGAAGCGGACTCGGAACGCGGTAGGTAGAGCTGGAGGTCTCACAGAGGGCCGTGCTGGAGGCGACGGGAGGTGCGGATTCCCACACGGATGTGGGCGCCTGCTAGGCTGGGCTGACTGCTCACAGATGAGCGTCATGTCCACGAGCGGTGACGTCCTCCACGGATGGCAGGAAGTACTGCTGTCGCCGTTGCTCTGCCTGTATTTCTTCCCTCATGTGTCCGAGACCTCTGCCGCCTGCCTTGGGTCCTCTGGCCGCCGCCTTCTCTCTCTTGTCCCCTGGAGGAGAGGCACGACGCAAGGGTGTTCTAGGGTGGACACCGGAGGGAAGACGCAGGATTTAGATCCTCGCTTCGTTACTCACTAGACGGGAGGTGCTGGGACGTTGCCTGACTTCTCAGCCTGTGGCTTCCTCGCCTGCAAAACTCTTGGCCCGGGGCTGTTAAGGAGGATTGCACGGAGCGAGGCATGTCGGAGTGTTATTCATGCCAAACTTCTGCAACGGGTTGCAGCACTGGATGAGTCCTCTCTCAGACTTCCTGCTCCCCGCAGGCCGGTTCCCAACCCGCTCAGCTCCAGAGCGGCTCTTGCCAACGTCACCAGCGATGTCTCCATTGCTCTGTCCCGTGTTCAGGCCTTCAGTGACTGAGCGGACAGACACACGGCCTCCCCCTTCCCAAATGCTCTCCTTGGCTCCGTGACTCCGCTCTCTCCGGGCTAGACGCCCCCCGCCGCTTCTGGCTTCCCTTCCTCTTTGTCTGCAGATGCCCCTTGGGGTTTTGCCCCAGGCCTTCTCTTCTCATCCACACCATGTCTCTCCGAAAAGACCGCCCCATGGCTTCGACGACCTTCGAGTTGCTTTTGGGGCCCCCAATCTCCACCTGCCACCCCTGTCCTTCCCCCTAGGATTGCCCAGGCCCTGCCACTGCCTCCGGAAACTTCCTCGGGGTGGAACGCAGACACCTCTGCCGGACCTCCTTGGCCTCTTCCCCCATGAACGGGGGCCCTTCCTCCCAGAACCTGGGGCTCGGCCTTTACTCTGTCCTCCCGCGGTACCCTTCCCCCCAGTATTTCTCTCCTCAACTAGAGAAGCGTCTCTCTCTCGGTCTCCTAACCTCCGCTTTTCTCTTCCAGTCCCTACTCCAGGGAGAACCGGATGACGGTAACGGAAATATAAATTTTGAAGCCACCACGCTCTCTCAACGTGTTCACGGCCTGTAAGAGCGTTGGGGGGGAGTAGAGCGGCGGCCTCAAGTATACGGTGATGGAAAGAGCTGACTCTGGGTGGTGAGCACACAATGCGACGCATGGACAATGTCATGTAGAATTGTACCCCCGGAAACTATGTAATTTTTGCCAACCCATGTCACCCCAATAAACTTAACAATTAAAAAAAGAAGAGGGCTTAGGGGATCTTTGTCCCTTCATTTCTTACCTCTCCACTCACACCATGTGCTCCAATCCCATGTCCTCTAAGGGGCTGCATCCCACCTTGCCTCTGCTTTCTCTCTGCCATGAGTACTCTTCTTCTGTCTTGAAAAAGATAAATCAACACGCTCTCGTTTTCATCCCTAAGGCCTCTCAGCCTTATTCTCAGGGCCCTCAGTCCCATTTTCCTGACACCTCTGCTTGGGTTCAGCACCCTTGCTATATGAGCTCCCCAACTCACACATTCAGCAAATAATCGGGCATCTGCTACGTGCCAGGCAGTCCTAGATCCTAAGGATACAGCAGTAGACAAGATGATAAAGCCCCTAGCTGTAAGAGGTTATGTCCTAGTGGCTACTAGACAAAAACCACCACCACCAACAACAGATAATTTCATGTGACCCTAAAAACCATGAAGCAAAAAACGGGGTAGGGGGTGCTGGGTACAGCCGGTGAGGGGATAACCATAGGAAGTGAGTGTAGAGAAGCGGGCTGGGGGCCAGATTCTGTAGGGTCACTGTGGTCAAGAGTCTGATTCTGGGGAAGCCGAGATGGCTCAGCGGGTTAAGCACTCACTTTGCAGACCCAGGGACCGAGGATCAAATCCCAGCCTCAGCCTGTGCAGACCCACATGCTGAACTGGGGTGAGCTTCCCACGTGGGAGG
Source organism: Craseonycteris thonglongyai (assembly GCA_004027555.1). Classification (NCBI taxonomy): domain Eukaryota; kingdom Metazoa; phylum Chordata; class Mammalia; order Chiroptera; family Craseonycteridae; genus Craseonycteris; species Craseonycteris thonglongyai. The sequence goes on along the minus strand of PVKE010003649.1, from coordinate 57,628 downwards.
CCCCCAGCCCAGTTCCCACCCTGCACGGTCCCCGCCCACCTGTGTGGAACGAAACCATGTTGAAAACTGATGATGTACAACTATGGAGACTGTTCTGGGCCCTCCCCCTTCTCTCTCTCTCTGTCAAAAACAGTAAAATAAATCTTTTTTTTTTTTTTAAAAAGGAGTCTGAATTCTGTTCTAAGATGGAAATTCACAGGACAGACTGGTTCAAGGAAGTGAGATCAGATTTATAGTTTTAAAAGATCACTTTGGCTGCTATGTAGAAATCAGACTGTAGGGGGCGAGCGCCAAGACTGGTAGACCAGCTGCTCGTTACCACCTGCTGCGGATTTGCCCCCTTGTTCTGTAACTTTTGCACCCCAGGGTCTTTGCAAAAGGTCTTCTGCAGCACGCAGCCCTGTTCACCTCCATTTAGCCTAGTTAGTGCCTATGCATCTTCCAAAACGCGCCTCAGCGGCTATTTTCTCCAAAACATTCTCTCCCTCCACACACACTTCTTTTGTAGCTCTCATCACAATTAAATGTACAAGTGGCTTAATGTCAGTGACAGCGCCCAGTGGCCTGCTAGTCGGTCAGTGCGTAAGCCCAGTGGGGCACAGACCAGTCCATCCTGGCTGCCCATCGTCTCCCCTGTGCGCCCGGGGCCGGCCCAGTGCGCACTGCACGTTTATCGAATGACTGAAGAATAAATAAATTGCACAGACCTTATTCCCAATCCACCCCTCAAAAACAACAACAACACAAAACACACACACACAAGAAATTCTAACACTTTTATGACCTCTTCTCCATGAGCACATTACGACCATCCTGACAAATAACAATGATGATGAAAAGGTGAAATGAGAGGAAGCCGGGATGGCTCAGTGGGCTAAGCCCTCACTTTGCAGGCCCGGGGACGCGGATCGAATCCCGGCCCCGGCCCGTGTGGACCCACATATGCTGAAATGGGGCGAGCCACGGGGGTGAAGACCCCGGCCCAGTTCCTGCCCTGTGCAGCCCTGCGCCCACCTGTGGAATAAAACCATGTGGACAAACCAATGATGTGCAACTATGGGGACTGTTCTGGGTGCTCCCCCTTCTTTCTGTCTCTGTCTCTGTACCTCTCTCTCTCTGTCAAAAACAATAAAAATAAATCTTTAAAAAATTACAAAAAAGGGGAAGCCGGGATGGCTCAGTGGGTTAAGCGCTCACTTTGCAGCGCCAGGGACCAGGGATCGAATCCCAGCCCCGGCCCGTGTGGACCCATATGCTGAACTGGGGAGTGCCCCCAGTTCAGTTCTCTCTCTGTCTCTGTGTCTCTCTCTCTGTCAAAAACAATTAAAAAAATAAATAAATAAATAAATTAAAATATTTATTTAAAAAAAAAAAAAAAAATTACAAAAAAACCCAAAAAAACCGAAAAGGTGAAATGCAAACGCAGGGAGGGGAGCGTTTAAGATCCAACCGGCGCTGCACCCATTACGCCTTCCGTGGGCGAAGCGAAATAGCAGCCCTAGCCGGGGGCGGAGGGAAACCCCGCTGCAGCTCTGCAAACCCGCTGGGCGGGGCTGGAGCGCGCTGGGCGGGGCCACGGTGCGCAGCCGCAAGACGCGTAGGAGGCGGGGCGGGGCCGCTCTTGGGAAGGGAGCCCTCTAGTGGTCAGGAGGCGGGACTCAAGCCCCTTCCACGCACCTTATTGGTCTTCCTAAGGACGAACGGCTCTCGCTGACCAACCACAGCCCAGGTGCAGCACAAGCAAATCGCGGGGGAGTAAACTGGGCGGGGCGGCGTGAAGTGCGCATGTGCCTGGGCGGACCTCCGCCTGCGCGCAGTGGGATGCGCAGTGGGGTGCGCAGTGGGGGTGCGCAGTGGGTACTGAGTTTCCCTCAATGAGTCTGGTGCCTGGAAGCTGAGCAGGATTCTTGAGCTTCCTCCTCTGGGAACCTCAGGATAAGGAACATTCAAGTGCCTAGAAAGCTTCCCGTTGAGAAACCCGGTCTCCACCCACTGCTACCTCATTTTGTCCTGGCCACACCCTAACCCTCCCTTGCCCGAGGCAGGGCTGTTATGATGGTGAATTATTTATTTTTTTATGATGGTGAATTATTAAGAAGCCTGGCAGCCTGATGCCATGTGTGGACAGTGCCCCTCCCTCCTTCCTTTCCTCTCTGTAGGGCACCCCGCTCTCGCCAGCATTACGGGGTCCCCAAGCTGCTGCTTTGAAGACCCCCCTCTGCCACTTAAGTCTGTTGAGGACCTACTAAGTGTTAGACCCAGTGCAACGAGCGAGTCCCTGCTTTCATTCGATGAGAGTTGTCGTTCCATGGGACAACAGACGCAACAAGGTGATTTTAGACAGTGGCAAGTGCTCAGAAACATGGCTGTGTGATAGATGACTGGGGGGTGCTCAATGAGAAGGTGAGAATGGAACTAAAACCCGAAATAGGTGAAGGCAATAGCCATAGGACAGAGCGTTTGACGCCTGGGGAAGAGCAGGTGCAAAAGGAAAGCTGCTGACGTTCTGGGTAAATGCTTCCTAGATGGAGATGCTTCCTAGATGGAGATGCAGGCAGAGGGGTCGTCACGTCACAGGGTCTGACACCTTTTGGTTACTGACAGCTTCATCAAGAGCAGTGCCTGGAGAGAGGCAGGTCAAGGCGCCTGAGGGAGTGAGGAGGTGCAGGGAAGGAAGAGAGAACCGCTTCTGCTGCCAAGAGAAGCAGAGATGCAGCACGGCACCTGGAAAGCAGGCTGTGTCCTGAGAGCTTTCTTCACTACGAGAGATGCCGGACGGAACACGTTTCACTGGGATAAGGAATGATCCAGAAGGGGGAAACGGAAATTTATTGGCGGTTTACGTAGCGTGTTCAGAGCTTCTGCAACATTCGTCTTTACACAGGCTTTACAAGTCAGGCGATTGAGGTTAAATAACTTGCCCAAGGTCATGCAGAGGTGGCGGAGCTGGGAGGCCACCCACATTGGTACGACTCTGACCCTTCGTGCTTCACCACCCAATTGCACAGGCACACAGCCCCCTCTGCTTAAACATCCGGGACGTGCTGTCCCACCAGTTCCCCTGACAAATCAGAGAGCGACTCTGGTGCAGGGGCAGCTCCCTCACAGCCTGAAACCCATGCAACACCGGGCAGAACTTCTCCAGGGCCAGGGGAGCCGAGGCAAGCAGCAGGGCCCCAGAGGTAGGAGGGAGACTTTAGGGGGTGCTCAGCGGGTTTCTTCTCATGTCAGCCAGTGCCTGGGAACTCGGGGGGCGCGGCCCCCACATTCATCTGTTCAGTGTGGCAAGGAACCCGGGTCAGAGCGCCGTCTCCCGGCTGCCCCCATTGAGGCTGAGGCTGTGGGGCCGGGCACCACGCTCGAGCCGGCGGCCGGACAGAAGGCGCCGCAGGGAGGAGCCGGAGCTCAGATCGCCGCAGCTTCGAAGGTGGAGGCTCTCTCGGCCCGGCCGGCACCACGGGCTCCGGGGGGCCTGAAGGGGGACACAGGAGCAGGAGGCATCCGTGCGGCCCAGCCTGATGCCCACGCTTCCCCGCGGATCTTCCCAGGCTCCCCAAATGCCTACCTGCTTATGCCCCTGGGCTCCGTGCCCGCTGGGGTCTGGGGTCTTCCTGGACATCTGGAGGAAACGAGTGACCAGGCCCCGGCCTGGCCAGCCGCCCTTCAGGTCCCCCAGAGAGTGGGCAGGGGCAGGGCCCGAGGGCAGTGCCACCTTCTGGAGGGTGGGCACAGGGCGGCGTTTCTCGGCGGAACGGGCTCGGAGCAACTTGGGGGAAGGGCAGCGGGACAGACGGAAGAGGCAGGCTTCAGAGCAGAGCCCTGGAGAGAGAGAGGCCGAGAGGGTGGACCGGGGGGCACAGGGGGGCGGCTCTCCCGGCCCCGCCCCCGGGCACTGACCACCTGCCTGACCTGTATCTGCAGAGGAAACAGAGGCGGCTTCTTCCTCAAGCACTTTGGTATAAAGGTCCCTGAAGTCAGCTGGGGGGAGGAGACAGAGACAGACAGACAGACAGACGGGACTGAGTGGGGCCCGCCCAGCCCCCTCTGCTGAGAATTCAGTCCACACGGTGACCAAGAGCCCTCCCCGGGCCTGCTCGCACTTCCTGCACAATCTCATCTCTCAGGGGCTCCCTGTCCCTGCGGTTGGGGTCCTACCGTTACACCTGCTGCCCAGGTGAGCAACCCAGACTCCGCATGGGGTCTCCCGAGCTGGGTTTCCAAAAACCAAGCCCTCCGCTTTTGCCACCCAACTCCTGTTGTGCTCCTAGGAGATAGGCACACAGGGGTGCCCCTGTCCCCAGGAGTGAGCTCAACCTCCCCTCCTCCTCAGGGACCTCCCCGGTGTCCCGGGGCAGGTGTCCCGGGTCCCAGCGCCCGCCCTTCGGGGCCCCGGGGAGGGCGCGGTGCTCACCGGTGTGGCTGGAGGTGGTGATGCCCGGGTCACTGTGCGACCGCGGCAGCAGCAGCAGCGGTGGCACCGGGGGAGCCGGGTGAGGCGGCCGGTGCCCCGGCGGTGGGGTGAGGGAACCTGAACTGTCGCTGAAGCGGCGGGTGGGGGCTCGCGGGGTCGGGGCTGCCGCTGGCCGGCTGCCTCCCCGGGGGGCCCGCCGCCGAAGCTCCGGGAAGCAGGGCCCCCCCCAGGGCGGCCAGCCCTCCAGCCGGTGACAGCTGCGCGCGGCGGCCGGGGCGCCCAGCGCGGGTGGCGGGGCCTCCGGGGCCGAGCAGGAGTGGGAGCGGGCGGCCCGCGGGGGCCGGCGGGGCAGCGGGCTGTCCTCGAAGGGGCCGCGCAGGCCGCAGTCCAGGCTGAGGCAGTAGCCCGCGCGGCTGCGCTGGATGGAGCGGAAGAGCACGTAGTCCACCGAGCGCACAGAGCCCTGCATCTCCAGCAGGCACGAGTCCTCCGACGGGCTGGAGCCCCCGGGGAGGTCGCCGATGGCCGACAGCACCAGGGACCCGCTGTCCATGGACACTGTGGGGGGCAGGGGGTGCCGAGTAGCGCCAGCCCCTCCCCGCACCCGGGGCCTGGGTTCCCCCCCTCAGGGCCAGCCCCTGGGGGGCCACGCGGCCTCCAGCGGAGACACAAGCCCACCCGGGTGCCAAGAAGCCCCCGTCGCTTGTGTGCACGCCGTCGACTCAGCCTCCTTTGCCCACAGGCGGCGGTGCTTCGCCCGCCCTGCGCCCCACCTGCTGCTCACCGTCCACGATGGAGGCCACGTGCTCGCAGATGCAGGAGCCGTCGTGAAGCTGAGGATCGAACAGGGTGGCCTGCGGAAGACACGAGGGTCACCGATACGGCCGCCCCACGGGCTGCCCGCCCGAGCCCTAGACTCCAGTCCAGCTCTGTCCCCTGGTAGGTGTCACTGATCCGGGCCTCAGTGTCCGGTCCGCACGAGTGGATAGGACATAAGCGTTCCCACCCCCGCCACCCCACCGGGCGCTGGGGAAGGTCACGGATGACGGTGACCGTCACTAGTACTGTAGGATCCTGCGAACTGTCCCGATCTTGACCCCGCGGACGCCGCTCACGCGCTCAGCCTGTCAGACTCAGGCCGCGGCTCCCGCGCCTGACCAAACCCTCTCTCACCTGACTGTCCCCTCGTAGTCCCATGACAGCCTCATAGGAAGGGGGGCAATCGGTTGGGTACAAGGGCACCGGGCTGTCCATGGAGCCGTTGTAGGTGATGCTGGCGGGACGAGGGAGAGGGTCAGATGACCTCCTCCATCGCCGAGGTCCTCCCCACCCATCCGGGCCCCGCCCCTGCCTCAGTTTCCCTGGCAGGGCTCCCCCGGGCCTCACCTCTGAGCGTCAGTCTCCGAGCTGCAGGTATACTCCGGGGGGTAATAGGGAGGCGGGGGCACAGGCGGCACGAATTCCTCCAAGTCCAGCACAGTGTGCAGCAGAGAGGCTGGGGGCGAGGGCGCGCAGGCCAGCGGCCCCAGTGGGCCTGACGCCGAGTGCTCAGGGGCCAGCTGCTGGGGAGCAAGCAGGGCCACAGGCCCAGTTTCTGGGGCCCCTCCCTCAGCCAGAACCAGCGCCTCCTCAAGCCCTGTCCCCACCAAGAGCCTCCCGCGCCGGCCCCCACCATCTCGAAATCCCTCCTCCTTAGGACCCAGTCGGCACCCAGAACCGCCCAACCCTGACCCCACCCCTTTCTAGGACCTTCTCCATTCTGTCCGGCTTCTGTTGTGTTTTTTTTATTGTTTTTGGCAGAGAGACAGAGACAGAGAGAGACAGAGAGAAGGGGGAGGGCCCAGAGCCGGCTCCATAGTTGTGCATCATTAGTTTTTGACATGGTTTCGTTCCACACAGGTGGGCAGGGGCTGCACAGGGCAGGAGCTGGGCTGGGGGCCTCCTGCATGCCCTTTTGAGCCAGGGGCCGAACTGGGGGCAAGAACTGAACTGGGGGCCTCCCACATGGGACGCTCACCCCAGTTCAGCACTTGGTTCCACACGGGCCGGGGCCGGGATTCGATCCTCAGTCCCCAGGGCTGCAAAGCGAGCGCTCAACCCACTGAGCCATCCCGGCTTCCCCCCAACTTCTGTTATAGGCCCACTCTAATGCCCCCTTTCCTGGCCCCGGACGGGCATGCCGCACTGCTCTGACTCTGTCATTCCCTCCTTACCACCCCCCCCGGGGGACCCCTGAACATCTCCACAATAATAGACACCCCTCCTAGGTGACCACAGCCCCTGGCACTAGAAGCCAGGGCTGTAGCCACAGCCCCTCAACCCCGGTCTCAGCGCACGCACCCCTGCCCCCAGCACACCCGCTTGGCCTTGACCCTGGGCCCCCGCTCACCGCGTGCACGAGGTCCAAGGAGAAGATCTGGACACAGCAGATGACCGCGGAGAGGGTGCAGATGATGGCGGCACAAATGGTGAGCCCACAGACGCTGAAGAGCAGGTTCTGGGCAAGGAAGAGGTGTGAGGGGCTGGGGAGGGCTCAGCCCCACATGCTCTGGGCCTGTGAGGACCCCAGGAAGGGAGACACGGTGAGCCAAGAAGCAACGGTGGGGGCGCGTGCTCACCTTGAGGGCCCCTCGGGATTCGTCACAGGTGGCGTTAGGGGGCACTTTCAGCTCCTGGCCTGAGTCCCGACAGGGCCGGAAGAGGGGGACGGACGGGCAGCACACACACATCTTTTCTTCCTGAGTGGCAGCGGGGACGGTGAGGTGGCCCGGGCGTCCCGGCCGCCGCCCCCGCGCTCTGGGGTCCGCCCCCCGCCCCGCTCACCACGGAGCAGTCCCGGAAGTCCCGGGCGAGCTGAGCGTTCTTGCAGGACAGGACGGAGCCGGCCATGCTGAGCATGACACACAGCACCGAGAGCAAGGAGAAGAAGGAGATCTGGGGAGGAGAGGGTGCGCATTCGAGGCCGGGACCCTCCCGGGGGCCCCTCCACCGCGGGGGGCACCACCCTCCACACGCATTCGTGCCTGGAGGGCGGAGGGCACCGGCCTCCCAGTGGGCACCAAACCCGGGCACCTACCACTAGAGTGAATGGCCGCTTCCAGGACACAATGCCAACCACCCCGGAGAACGCCAGCTGGGGACAGAGTGGGCACAGGCTCAGCCTGGCAGGGGAGGCCCCTGAGGGAGCCCCTCACCACTCAGCCCTGTAAGGAGGGAGAGGACCAGGCGGGAGGGAGGAGAGGCCAGGATCTGTCCTGGCAGCTGGTGCGGAGGGGTGGGGCCCCGGGAGCCGCCCCCACTCAGCCACTGTGCACCCAACTCACCGAGAACCCAGCCCAAGAGGGGCAAGACCTCTTGATGCTCTCGGTGGCGGTGACCGAAGCGGCCACCATGCTGAAGGTGACCACCAGGATGCCCAGCAGCACCTGGGCCAGCCCCAGCGTGAGCAGGGCCTGCAGCCAGGGCCTGTGGAGGCGGAGGTGGGTGAGGCCCCGGGTGCTGGGCCGGCTGGTCAGCGAGCGGCTGGAGTCACTGGGCGAGGGCATCGTGCCCGCCGCCCGGCTGCCTGCGCCTGGCTCGGCCCCCCCTGGCGCTTGGGAGCATCTCAGAGGCGCCCAGGGCCCCGTCCTGGCTCCTCTGCACCCGCCTCGCGCTAGAGCCCACCCCCTGGCTGAGTCCCCGGGGGCTCGGCCCAGGGGCTCCCGCTGGGGGGAGGCCCAAGGGAGGGGCGTCCCGCAGGGGCTGAGGCGCGCTCCCTCCCCAGCACGGGCACTGGGCGGGCACCGTGCCCGGGGAAGCGGGCAGGACGCCGGGGCGCAGGCTCATCGCATCTCTCTAGGGAAGAGGGGCGCCGAGAAGGGCGGGTCCGGATCCCAGGGAAGGGCGGGGAGGGTCCAGACAAGAGGGCAGGGGGCGGTGGGTGACTCCAGAGGCGCGGTCGCTGTGCCCGCTGCGTGTCCGGTGGGATCCGAGGCCGTCCCCCGGGTCGCCAGCCCCGCTCCCCTCCCCGCCACGCTCGGTTCCCCCAGCTCAGGATGCAGCGGGTCTGGGACTGGAGGCGGGGGATGGGGATGGGGATGGGGATGGGGATGGAGCGAGGGGAGGGGCGTGGCGCGCCGGCCCGCGCGGTGCATCGCGGGAGTTGTAGTCCCGGCGGCCACCCCGCGGGCGGGCGCGGGCTCCAGCCGCGCTGCCTCTGCGGGAAGCTGTTTGCACGCCCTCCCGAGCCCCACCCAGCCCCCCGGGCCCCGGGCCCGCTGTTCCCAGCAGAGGCGATGGCTCTCTGCCGTCATGCATGGAGGGGGAGCGCGGGGCGCTGCGATCGCACCCGCCGTGCCCTCTTCCTGCACCAGCCACCCGGGCTCCGGTGCTGCCGCGCCCTGGGCCGCTGGCAGCGCCCACCCGGCCGGGTCTGCCCGGCCCTGCAGCGCTCATGCTGCGTCCTCGCCAGCCCCCTCCTCACTCTTTCTCTGTCACGAGGTGCAGCTCCCAGGAATAATTCCAGAAAAGGGGGTTTTGGGTTCCAGGGCCACTTTCTTTTTATTAAATAACCGAAGCAAACAGCCTTGGCACAGCACAGGGAAGCGGGGCTGGGGGTGTGAGAGGTGGCAGCGGTGTGGCCTGACCGGGCGGTGCGGGGCGCAGGGACCGGGTCCCCCGTGGGCTCCTGCACCCCTAAGTCAGGTTCCGCGGTCAGGGCTGTGGGGTTGGGGGCGCTACGGAGGAGACATCAGGTGGTGACGTCTCACCCAGTCCCAGAGACCTCGGGGAGAGGGGTCCCGGCCACCCCGGCGGGTCACGGGCCCCGGAAGGCATTTTCGGCAGCTCCAGCGGCTGCGTTGGCAGCTGCGGTTCGCACCGCGGGGTTGGAGAAGACGCCGGCGGCAAACTCTTGCTGGGCCTTCTGAAAGCTGGCACCGGTGCGGCGGTACAAGGAGTGGATCTGCGAGGAGGGCAGGGAACGATCCAGCACGTCCCGCGCCCCCCTCAGGGCCGCCCACAGCTCTGGCTTCTCCCCCTTAGATCCCCGCCACCTCAGAGGCCCATCAGCCGGCCCTCCCCAGCTCCTCCGGAATGGTCCACCCAGGCCCCCAGGGACACGGGACCCGACTCTCCAGGGCCCCTCACCCGCTTCAGCATCACAATGCCCAGCACGGCGATGCCTGTGAAGAACAGGGCGACCAGCAACATGAACACAGCCACAGCCGTGTTATCCCTCAGCAGCACCAGGGCGGAGATCCAGCCACTGCAGGGGGAGGGGGCGGGTGGGCAGTGAGGAGGGGCGCTCGGGGCAAACGTGCCCTGTTCCCACCCTTCCCCTGGGCGGCCCTGCAACCCCCCGACCCCGTCTCTCTTTAGTTTAATCCCAGCTTCCGAAACACTGGCTCCTCAAGAACCCCATCTCCTTAGAACGGCTCCTACCGCGGCACCCTGACTTGGTCTGGGGGGTGGGGGTGAGGGTGGCTGGCAGCCTCACGGACCTGAACCCCCAACCTGGGATGCCAATGGCCTGGAGGACAAAGAGCACATCCTGGGCGAAGAAAATGAAGAAGAAGACGAAGAAATTGAAGGAACTGTCGCTCCTGCAAGGAGGGAGGGGGCAGGGGGCCGAAGACTTAGGGCTGGGGGAACAGACTGTGGGGATCCATCCAAATCCAGCCCCTCGCCCCCCAGTCCCCCAACTTACCGGAAAGCCTTGTACATGGGACGGTACCAGCAGACGAAGGAGCAGGGCGTGAAGAGGAGGACCCAGAGGATGGAGAGCCCGAAGCCGGCGCCGGTGCTGTTCTGCACACAGAAGTTGGCCAGGCAGGCGAGGAAGTTCAGGAGCAGAGCCAGAGTGCTGCCTAAGGCACGTGGGGACGGACGGTGAGCCCATCGGGCTGCAGGGAGAGCTCCCGGGCTGGGCCCACCCCACGGCCCGCACCAAACGCTGAGGGTCAGGAAAGCAAGTCTCCACCGCGTGGCTCGTTTATGCACGAGGACCAGGGGGAGGGGGCGAGAGCATCCATTTGCTCGGAGGCTGGACGTTCTACTTAACAGGCGGTAACGCAGAATGAAGTCAGCCTCGAGCTCAGACGCTGGAGCGGGGAGAGGCGTCCAGTCCGAGGGCGCTGGGCTGCAGGGCAGGACCTCTCCCCGCCCCCCGCCCCGGAGAGGGCTCTCACGACTCACACATCCAGAGGTAGTACATGGTGGAGACCGTCTTCTGAAACTCTTGGGGGATCTCCATGGAGATGTCCTGGAAGAAGCAGGGCTGAACCGGGCAGAATGAAGGCAGAGGGGGCCAATTGTTCCGGCGAGCTGTGAGGCGAAAAGGGCGCATCACTCCGCTTCCTGCCCTCCGCCCCCCAAGACTCCTCTTCTGTCTCCACTTCGGGGTCCCAGAAGACACAGAAGGGCAAAGGCAGTAGGGGGGGTCATGATGTACAGCTTTTACAAGCGCGGTGCCAGGCCCTTTGCACAGATGACCTTGTTTAACCCCCGCAACTGCTGTGTCCCACACAAATGTTATTTTCAGTTCACAAATACGGAAACTGAGGCCCTGGCCTAGGAGCTCCCGATTCGCAAGCCACAGCGCCCCTGGCCTTAGGGTGCGGCTCCCCCTTCTGAGGACCCGCGCGTGCCCTGCGCGTACTAGCCGTGCCCCCCAGGGCAGCGTGCTGCAGCTCTCGCTCCCTCCGGTCCAACTCCTCCGCCTTCCGATTCAGCTCCTCCTGCTTCTTGAGTAGCTCGGCTGTGGCTGCCGCCGCGGACGCCTACCGGGTACAGAGCAGAGCGGAGTGAGAGGGGGTCCCGGGCTCCGGGGCTGGCCGCCCTGCGCGGTGCCATGCACACAGCGCCTCTACCTGGGTGCTGTAGGATCCATAGTTCTTGGGCTCCGTGGGGCTGAGCTTCCTGGTGGACTGTAAGGAGGGGGCCGAGGGCGCAGGCAAGGGGGCCGGGGCCGGAGGCTCATAGGACGAGGGTGGCTGTTGGGTTTTAGAAAAGACCTTAAGAGATGGTCCGGTCCCTGGTAACCCAGGAATCTGCAGTCTGCTTGAATACCTCCAGACCCAGAACTCAAGATCTAAGGCGGCGGCAGCCCAGTTTGTTAGCACGCTAGTTCTTGGGTTTATGCCCAAGATACTCCTCTACTTGGGGGAGCCGGGATGGCTCAGTGGGTTAAGTGCTCACTTTGCAGCCCCGGGGACTGAGGATCGAATCCCAGCCCCGGCCCGTGTGGACCCACATGCTGAACTGGGGAGTGCCCCCAGTTCAGTTCTCTCTCTGTCTCTGTATCTCTCTCTGTCAAAAAAATTAATAAATAAAACTTAAAAAAGAACTCCTCTACGACCTACAGCAGCCCTCACAGCAAATTCCTTGCCCAGGACTCAAAGCACTCACCCACGCTATCTACTTCCTTAACTTTCCAAAACGTGCTATTCCCTAATAGGTCCAGTCCTCCTCACCCCTTGCCTTCTGCTTGCAAGCCTAAGCGCAGGCTGTTTTCCCAGCTCCATCCTTTCTTTTGGCTTCTCCCCAGACAGAGCCCTGGTCCAGGCCCTGCCAGGCTTCAGGGCCTCCCTGCACCGGCATTCGGAGCGCCAACCGGATGGGTCGTGTCCCGGGGAGCGTAAGGCACCCCCGGCAGCCGGGCCTCCCTCAGGAAGATGATGGTGCCTCCCCGTTCCTTTGCACGCGGAAAGGCCCCCCGAACCCCGACAGCGCGGCCTTCCCGGCACACGCACCCCTACCCTGCTCTCCGGAACCTCACCTCCCGGACCTCAAAGGGGTTGTAGACGTCGAGCGTGGCGTACTGCGCGCTGGGTCGGTTCTGGAGCACGGCTGGGTCCTGCGGGTAGCGGCGTGGGGCTCAGCTGGCACCTGGTGCCTCTCAGGGGAGCTCACAGGGGCCCCATCTAGACGGAGCCGCCCGTGGCTCCGAGGACTGCACCGTGGGCGCCACATCCTTCGCCCCACACGGCCAGCACCCGCTCCTCACTGGGGCAGGGCCTGGGGTCCCCGGCACCCCCACGCGGCGGCCCTCCCACGGACCCGGTGCTCAGAACGGGAATGCGAGTGAGCCCCGTTCTCCAGAACCGAGAAGGGGGCCGGCGCCAGTCACCTGAAACGGGTTGTCAAGCTCGCCGGGCTCGGCGAACGGGTTGCCCCCGTCTCTGCTCTGAGCCATACTTGCAGCCGCGGCCTAGGCCGCCCCCTGCCCTCCACGCCCCTGCCCTCCACGCCCCTGCCGCGGCAGTGGCGGCGGCGGCGGCTCTCGGCGCGGCCTCCGCTCCCTCGGGCCGCCCCGCTTCTCCAGGCACCGATTGGCTGCACCGACCGGAAGGGTCACAAGGATCCCCGCAGCCGCGGCGGGTTGCGCCTGCGCCCGGCCTGAAGGCGAAGCCGGAAGTGCCCCCACGTGACACCTCTCCCACACGCTTCCTCGCCAAGCCCCGCCCCTTTCCCTGCGTGACCCCACCCCCCCGCTAGCGAACTACACCTCCCAGCAGGCTTCGCGTCAGAGTCCTGGTCCGTCCGTCTCCCGAAATGTACGACGGGAATTCTCCGGGAATTCTCAGACGCGAGTGACCGACCCTCAGGATGCTACGTTAATTGAGCCCATTTTTCAACCTGGGTTCCTGGTTCCATCCTGGGACCCCAGCCTAATGGCTATAGTTTCCTAACATTATGGCACGTTAAGTGCCACCTTGTAACTCCCGTGCACTCTCCCACAGCAACTACCCTCTGCCGGCCTGACCAGTTGATTTGGGGCGGTGAGAGGGGACACCCTTCATACCCACACTCAGAAAGGACGCCCATCTTCTCATCCCTGCGCCTGCGTCCCCAAACCTCAAACTCCAGGGATGAAGGTCGGATGAAGCACGTCATTTTATTTCACAAAGACTGTACAAAATTCCTTATAAAACATGGGATGGATGCCACCTGGTTGATCACCTCATTCTGCCCCTGTCCAACTCAAGTCGGGGCAAGTGAGGCTGGGAAGAGTGTGAGATGGAACAGCGTTATGTACAAGGCAGGGTCCCAGCTCTTTCCTATTCACACTATTTCACATATTCACAGGTATACAAGGAGCCAGGAGGAAGGAGCGGGCTCCGGCTCGTTCTCTTGTAGAAAAAAGCACCAGTGTCCAGGTCTGGACCCCCACTGCTGTTAGGGACGCAGGGGGGCCCAGAGCCCGATCGTCACCGACTGATATCCCGACTGGAGTCCCACAACTTGGCGCTGGGCGGCTCGGCCCGGAGACGGGCAAAGAACGGGTGCTGCAGAGCTTCCCCCAGGCTCAGCCGCCTGGCAGGTTCATACTCGAGCATGCTTTCGATCAGATCGAAGAGCTGGTGGTGGTCCTCGGCCTCTGAGGTCAGATACCGCTGGTGGTGGAGGCAGGGAGAAGGTGAGGCCCGCGTCCTGGCTAGCCCTGCCTTCTTCAAGGCCCTAGCTTTCACCTCGAGGGCCAAGGCTGTCTGCTTGCAGCCACTGTGAGTGAGCCCACCTCACGACCAGGTGTGACCGGCTGACACTACCGCCTACCCCATGCTCCCACTAGCAGTTACCCCTGCAAACTCTTTGAAAGTCCTTTCTACGTGTACATCCTTGTCAACTTCATGAGTCTTCTTTAGCTCCTCATTAAAATGAAAACTCTTCAAAGTCAGTTTACTCTTTCCTGCTTTGATCTAGTTGGCTCACAAGACATGGCTTCTAATCTCCTTCGCTCCACAGGGCCAGCCACTCCCTCTCATCTCTTCCATTAACCAAAGGTGTCGTCTTCCAGTTTTCCTCCCCTTCTTTCCCAGCCCTCTGCTTGTGAAATGCATTCCAGAAGCAAAGCACCCAGTGGGCACTACGGACCCCAAGCCTGGCTCACCCGCAGTGGTTTGCAGTTTTCTCGAACGTAGCGCCCAGCGGACGTGTTCTCATCCCAATCCAGGCGACCCCGATAAAAGTACTTCTGCTTCCTAGAGGGGAAGGGAGGTTGAGGAATCAGGTTCCTCTTGTGGGGTAATTCCCTTATTCCCCCATCTGAGAGTAGCTGGGGGGAGGGAGGTGTCAAAGAAAAAAGAAAATGATGTGATATAGACCAGTTTTGTGGAGAGAGAAAGAAAAGGGTTAATTCCCTCCCACTCAAGGTTCACCTTGTCTTTCGGATCATCCGCGAAGGGATGGGACCCAAGATCCTCTCCATCATGGCTAGATGCTCCCTGTTGTCGTGGGTCTGAGAAAGAAAGCCCGACATGAGCACAGAGCCGGGAAGACCTACTGAGGGCCAGCTGCCAGGAGGCCAGCAATATGGACGGGCAGGGCAGCCCTCAGCAGTCGACAGGGCGGTCCGGGAGCAGAACACCAGGCGGTCACATGAGCTACCCCACCACGTACCTGGAAGAGGGTGAAGCCAACATAGTACTCGAAGATGATGCAGCCAATGCTCCACACGTCACAAGGCTGTGACCAGCCCAGCTCTGGGGAGGAACGGGAAGGAGGGTGTCATGAGGTATAGGGGGCGCCCTCACCCCCACACCCACTCACGCACTGGACATCTTTGCACTGGACATCTTGCCCCCCCTTACCGAGGATGACCTCCGGTGCTCGGTAATGGCGAGTGGAGACAATGGTACTATGGTGTTCGTGGTCAAAGGTGGCACTGCCAAAGTCTACCACCCGCACAGCTGTGCTCTTCACGCTGCGCTCGTCTCTCTTCTAGGAGCAAAGCAGGAAGAGGCTGGGCCTCCGCCGCTGTTCTCTAACCAGTGCTGAGCCCCAAAAAGCAGCTGTGACCTCTCACCTGCTCCCACTCTTGCCCTCCTGCCTCACAGCCGCCCCCACACCCAGCAAGTTCTGTAACGGCCGGGGAGGAAGAGGACTGAGGAGTCATTACGGAAGAGCGTGCAGCCTGTGCATCTGACAACTACACCCAGTTGACTGGAGGAATTTTCCTGAAAACCCCTAACAGGCAGCAAAGGCAGGAGAGCCTCCTTAGGTGAGATCTCCGTGACCTGCAGTCAGTCAAGGGAGTGGAGCTTTCCATGCAAAAGAGAAGGAAGTCCAAAGCAGAACCTTAAAAGCATCTCCACTCGATTGGAAAACTGAGGCCTTTTTCCCCAAGTTCTCTTCCAGCTGAACTCCTTCCAGTCTCTCCCTTGCAATCTATTCTGGTGCTCCGGTTTTACTCAGTGGGAGCCAGACCAGGAGAAACAGTGAGGACAGCGGGGCTGAGAGGACGGCCGGGGCACAGTGGACTGCCCCCACTGGCCGAGGGGGGCCCGTGATCCGTACCTTCTCCAGGTTGTAGGTGAGCTCGTAGTCCGAATTCACAAACAGAATGTTCTCCGGCTTGAGGTCCGTGTGTGTCAGCTTGTTGTCATGGAGGACTGTGGAGAGAAGGCCAGGCCAGGGTCGGTCCAGGCAGCCACTGGCCCCAGGGGCCCCCAGACCCGGTCACCAGTCAAAGCTGGCAAGAGGCTGGTCCCTGCTACATGTCCAGATGGAACACCCACTCTGAGGCACCCACGCTTGGTAATGTAAGGTGGACAGAGTCCTCTGCAGAAGCAGCTGGCTGCTGCATGTACTTCTTTACTGACACACGTAGACCCGACACTGCGTGAACTGGACCGAAGAGGAACCGTGTGTCTGCGTCTGGGCTCCCCTCCCGGCCCCTCAGCTACACAGGGCCCTGCTCCCCGGCTCGGCTGGGAGTGAGGACGTCCTGGCTCAGACACATGCAAACCCCTGGCTCAGGGAACTCGTGCCCCTCCGTGCTTTGCACTGCCTGCCTCCTACTCCCAGGAAGGGGATGCAGGGAAAAAGGGTCTGAGTGCTCTGACTTCTACGGCTGTTTCCAGCCCTGCGCGGCTGCACGTGGGGAAGGGCCCCAGAGCTGGGGAGGATGTCAGTCAAGGAGTCAAGTGAGGAGGGAGATGTCACGACAGTGAGTGACAGCTGCATCACCGCGGTGACGGTCAGGGGCCCCCCACTCACACTTGACAGCCTGGCACAGCTGGGAGGCCATGTGGCGCACTTGGTGGAGGGGGTAAGGCAGGTAGTTGTTGTCCTTGAGGAAGTCGAAGGTGCTAAGGCCCAGAAGCTCAAAGGAGATGCACATGTGGCCGTGATAGTCAAACCAGTCAAACATCTGGACACAGAGGCTGGGGAGGGATGGGGGGAGGACGTCCGATGAGCTCCCACCGGCCCCACCCCTCCGAGGGCCACACAGCTGTGAATCCACACTCGTGTGAAAACACACCGCCAGCTGGCACCACCGAAACCCAGGGCAGAACCTGGGAGACGCACTACCTGCCTCACCGCAAACCGTCTTCCCGCAAAACAGCTGAGGACGTTCTATTCGCTGAAGGGCTGTTGAGCACTAGGCTCCAGTGATGTCCCTGAATTGTCACGCTGTCCCTCCGAGATCCTGACCCATCCCTGCTCCTGACTCACGCCCAGCCACCACTGGGCCCACGTTTACACCTATTGTCCTTTTACATCTTCACTTTACACTCTGACTTGTTGGTTTCTAGAATGTGTGTGAACAGAAATATTACACCTAACTGCCTATGGCCTCATCAGCATAGTTCTAGGTGTTAAGAGTTCAATTAGTTTCTGGATGAAAATGCTGAGAATGTGGATTCCCAGTCTCAGGGTCACAGGGTCATTTCTAGGGCAAATCCCCACGAGGGCCACGGCCTAGCCCTCCCCGGGCTCCTGACCCAGGTGGGCAGGTCTTCCTGGGCGGGTGGGGCCTCTCGGAACCCCCCCATGCTCCTCTGCTCGCTTACTTCTTGTTGTCAGGGTCCTTCTCGTTGATTTTCTCCAGCACATTGATTTCAAGTCGAGCTGCTTCCTTGTACTTTTCCACGTTCTTAATGATCTTCAGGGCAACTCGAGCCCCACCCCTGCAGGTGGGTAGGAGAGGCTTTTTTTTTGCTGGGTTCTCAAGAAAGTCTCAAAACAAAGGGGCTGTCTGGGCCTTAAGAAATCTCACCCTTGACTAATCAGCAGAACAGCCCAGCCAACCCTCACTGCCTCACTGCTGCCCAGAAGGGGGTGAGGTGGGGTGGGGTGGGGTGGCGAGAGGTACCTGCGATGGTCCACGCACTGCACAACACGGCCAAAGGTGCCCTCTCCCAAGGTGCTTACAATTTCATCTGAAATGACAAAGAGCAGGGTCGGGGAGCAGGAGGGAGAGAAGGTGAGGAATGAGCTGAGTTGGAAGGAAGAAGCGTTCAGCAGCCTGGGGTGAGATGAAGGAGGGGGAACAGATACAGATGGTCACAGGGGAGAAAGCCCCTGCGTGGCTCCCACTACCTTTACCCCAGGGGCCGTGAGAGCTGGGAGTGGACAGCAGAGGTCAGTTCTCAACAGCAACTCCAACCACCCAGATAAACACGGAGCAAAGGCAAAAGAGGCTGTGCCTGGGGCTGGCTCGGGACGTTAAGATGGCTATGGGAGCATTACGGGCTAGAGGAGTGTTACGATTTGGCTTGTACATCGCTCTTGTAGCCAGTCCCCGACGTGGCAGATGAGGTGGCCCTCCGCGTCGTCCTCTACACTCTTGGCTCTCCGGCTGCTGGGCTGCTGGCGGGGGGCGGGGGGTCGGAGCGGGGGCCGGAGGGAGGCGGGGCGGGTGGTGGAGGGGCCACCGGTCACAGGCGCCCAGCCAGGGGGGACAGACGATGATGGGGGACAGTGGAAGGGAACACGTCAGATGCAGTAAGGCGGATCGGGGTGAGAAGAGAGAGCGGCGCGTAACCCAGAGTCCCAAACCCACACGGGCGCAAGGAGAGGCACGAGTGCAGTGCAGACGTGGTGTCGCTGTCAGTGTCACCCACACCCCATGCTCCACTCAACGCCCTTCCAGGCAGGCACAGGTCGCCCCTTGCCCCCATCCAAGCCCACCTGCAGGGGGCCCTGGAGCCCAGGGCGCCAGGAGAGAGGCAGGTCACAAGAACGGCCCCCACAGAGAGTGCAGGGCTCTGGGGGAGGAGCTTCTCCCAGCCTGTGCCCTTCCATCTGCAATGCCGGTTCTGGGCCCTGGAGAGCCAGCGCTTCCAGGAGAGCAGCCTCAGTGCTGCCTGTGTCCACGCCCTGGGCTCCGCTGAGCACAGGCTCCTCTCACTTAACAGGGTCCCCGAGGGCTGGAGAGCAGAGGGAGGGATGGGCTGGCACTCACCGAGGACGAGCGGCTGAACGTCCGGCTGTGCCGCCTCCGCCGCCTGTGCTTCCGGCGGCTGCTGCGCTGGCTGCGGTAGCTGCTGTCCTCCCGGTGACACGCGTAGGAGTGCCGGCAGTCGGCGTCGTAGTAGGGGTCTCCCCGCTCCCGGCTGTAGTCGTTGCGCCGGTAGCTGCCACAGAATCGCCGCTCGTACGGTCTCCGGTCTGATGAACGGTCATCATAGCTGCTGTTGGGACAATCAACACCCATTGCGGGTTTCCGTTCAGGCCACGCTCCTTACAAGGTCCTCCCTCGGTAAGGACTAGGGGTACTGCTGGAAAAACGGCTCTCAGACACTCATCAAGCCACTCTGAGATGACCAAGGACAAGGGAAGCGAAGAAACTAAGCACAGACAAGGACATACCACCCACTCGTCACCAAGACCTCCGAGAAGAGACCCGCAGACCTGCTCCCTTGCAATTCAATAGAACAGTCATGTGGCTCTCTAGCCTATCCTGACTGACATTCAGCTTTGCTCCAAACTGTCCCTGACCCGTTCCTCCCATAGAACCTGCCGCCCAATTACTCTTCCCACGCAGATCTCACCGCTGCTTGTCTATCAGCTCATCGGCCACCTCCAGCCCTGCCTCCCTCGAACTTGCTTTCCCTCTGCCTGGGACACATCTCCCGTATTTTTCACACCAGCTCAAATGTCACAGTCTCCAGGAAGTCATCCCTGAACGACACACAGCCTGAAGGGTGCTTCCTCAGCCCCTCACCGTACCCTTCCTTTGGCCTTGTTTTGTTCTCCACCTTGAGCATCACCTTCACCAGGCGGCTTACAAGTAACCAAAAACCTCTGCTGAACGTATGAATGAGTGACCTTGGGAATGAGGCCTCACCTCCGGGAACGGACATGGTAGCTGTCTTCCCGCCGCCTCCGCCGTGTCCGGTCACTGCTACTTGACCAGGAGCGGCTTCTCCGTCTCTTATGCTTCCGGCTCCGATAGTGTTCATGGTAAGTCCCCCGGCTGCCTCGCTCTGAGGAGTGGTACCGTCGGGGGTGGGGCATCTGGAAGGGAAGGGAAAGCAGAAATAGTGGGGAAAGCTCGGGGCTTTCAGAAGTTCCAAGGGCTGGCTGCTCCAGGTGCTAAGCTGCTTCCTGCTTTGTTCCTTTTTACCACCCACAAGCTGCTGAGCCTTCCTCTGAGCTCAAGACCCCTCCTCAACGGAGTATATACTCACCTAATTAACTCCGGCTGAATTCTCAGAAGCTTCCCCCTCACACCCTCAATCCCCGATTACGCCCCACTCTGCTCTGATTGTCCTTAAAATACGGCTCTGTGAAGACCTTCAGGTCTAGGCCATAGCTCATCACACAGGAGATGGTGGTAACTAATGGAGACGCCGTAGGTCACCCTTGGCTGGGACCTAAGGCAGGTCGGTGCCATGTGAGTTCCTCACAACTCTACAGAATAAAGCTTTAGTACATACTACTACCATAAATGTTTTACAGTTATTAAGAGTGCATCTTGGGAAAGCCGGGATGGCTCAGCGGGTTAAGCGCTCGCTTTGAAGCCCCAAGGACAGAGGATTGAATCCCAGCTCCAGCCCAGGCGGACCCACATGTTGAACTGAGGAGTGCTTCCCGAATGCGGTGAGGTCCCCAGTTCAGTTAAAAAAAAAAAAAAAGAGTGCATCTTATCTCCCCAACTAGATCATCTGTCCTGAGGGCAGAAATCCCATTTACCAGGTTCCTACACAGAGCCGTGTAGAACGCACACAAGCAAGTTCTACAGATGCGGGTCTTACTCATCTCTGGCCACCCCGTCCCCCCTGCCGCCACCCCCAGAGGTGTTAATACAGGAGGCCCCAAGCTAGTCAGCTTCCCACCTGGCCCCTCCTCTTTTGTGCTTAGAAGTACAGAGTCACTGGCTTTTCATTAACATCAGCACCACCTGCCTAAGAGCCATCCATCTTCCAGTTATTGGAAGTGGAATGGCATGGTGCTCAGATCCTTTTTATCCTTCAGGGAAACAATCAGAGAGAAATCACTGGCATAACCCTTGAAAATGAGAGTGCAGTGAAGTGGTCTGGGCCCAGGGACAGACATTTGGGGAGGGGAGGGCATCGGTGTGGAAAGGCTACATGCTCCAACATCAGGCCTCTGCGATCCTTCTTCCCAAGCTCCTCGAATCGAGGAGGAGGCCGACATTTAACATGACATGAATCGAGGAGGAGGAATGGTCCCGGCTTGCCGGACGCCAGGAGGATGCAAGCACAAGATTCTCCCAGGTAACCCGACCTTGCTTAGCACAGCCCCACAACTGTCATCACCACACACAGGCGGCCACCAAATCCTCAGGGACCTTTCCCTGCAAACATCTCTCATCTACAACCATCTCCCAACTACCACCTTTCCCCACTTCTAAGTCTTGTTTGTTTGTTGTTGTTGTTGTTGTATTTTTCTTCCTTTCCCACAACTGATGTCTGGACTCGGATTCTTTCCACATCCTCCAAAGTGACACACGGTGGTGTCTTCGGCCTCAGCAGCCTTGGTCCAACTCTGACATCCTGCTCTGTGTCGTCGCTGGGACCACTCCTCTCCCGGCCCCATCACGCCGCCTCCCGCTCCGGTCCCTCCCAGGCGTCCTAGCGGGGTCCCCGGTCACGTCTAAGGCAAGTTGCCGGCCCCCCACCTCTGCCGCTTCCGCTCCCAACGCCGCCCCAGCCCCGGACCCCCCAATTCAACCCCGTCCCCGCCCGCCCCACGGTCGCCATCTTCCCGCGCGACGCCGAGGCCCGCCCGCCCCGCGCGCTCACCGTCCTGGCGGCGAGGCCCGTGCGCTTGTCCCACAGGAAGTCCGTGATGGCGGCGGCACAGCGGCCGGAGTCCCGGCACCTCCGCGGCGACCAAGTGCGGCTCCACCCTCCCCAAACCCGAGACCGTGGGCCCTCCCGCCCGGCTCCCGGGCTCCGCTCCAGTCCCGCCCGCCCCGGTTCCGTCCCCGCCCCCAGGATCCGCCGGGCGCCGCTCGCACCGCCCCAGCCCGGGGCCCGGTCCCAGCTGGGTCTCTGGCTCTGGCCTCTCCGATCCGCCGCCGCCGCCACCGTGAGCGAGCACGTACGCACGCACGCACGCACGCACTGCGTCGCTTCCCAGTGGCCCCCGGGCTCCGCCCCCAGGGCCGTGCGCGCCGCCGCGACCTGGGCTGGTGGGCGGCCCCCGGCTCAGCGAGCGCTCGGCAGGTTCCGGGGGCGGAGCCTCCCGGCGGCCAGGAGGGAGCCGCTGGGCCCCGCCTCGCGTCCTTCCCCAGCCCTCCTGAATCTTTTTCCCCTTTCACGAGACTTCGCCGGCTTACTTAATTAAAGATTTATTTTATTTTTATTTATTTATTTATTTTAATATTTATTTATTTATTTATTTTTATTGCTTTTTGACAGAGAAAGAGAGAGATACAGAGACAGAGAGAGAACTGAACTTGGGGAGCTCCCAGTTCAGCACATGGTTCCGCACGGGCTGGGGCCGGGATTCGATCCCAGGTCCCCAGCACTGCAAAGTGAGCGCTTAACCCACTGAGCCATCCCGGCTTCCCCTAAAGATTTATTTTTATTATTTTTGACAGAGAGAGAGAAGGGGGAGGGCCCAGAACAGTCTCCATAGTTGCACATCATCGGTTTTTCCATGTAGTTTCATTCCACAGGTGGGCGCGGGGCTGCACAGGGCAGGGACTGGGCCGGGGTCTCGCCCCAGTGAGAACTGAACTGGAGGCACTCCCCACCTCAGCATGTGGGGCCACACGGGCCGGGGCCGGGATTCGATCCTCAGTCCTCGGTCCCCAGGGCTGCAAAGTGAATGCTTAACCTAAGGTGACCAGATTTTAACACTGGTAAAGCGGGACACCATTGACGGTGGTGGTGGGGGGGTTCTTGATTAAAAATTTGGTCTATCTCCTGCCGTTCCCTAGCTTGTCGTGCATTCTTTCCAAAAATTGGGACTTTTTTAAAACGCTGCGGGACAAATTGTTAAAAATTGGGACTGTCCCGCCAAAAGCGGGACATCTGGTCACCCTAGCTTAACCCACTGAGCCATCCCAGCTTCCCTGGCTTATTTAATTAGGTTGGGAGTGCTCATTTAGAGAAACGGTTGTCAATTAGGGAATGTGGCCGCTGTGCACAGCTTTTTAAACTTTTTTTTTTTTTTAACTGAACTGGGGACCTCACCGCATTCAGGAAGCACACCCCAGTTCAGCATGTGGGTCCACCTGGGCCAGACCCGGGATTCGATCCTCGGTCCTCGGGGCTTCAAAGCGAGCGCTTAACCTGCTGAACCCTCCTGGCTTTCCCCGCACAGCGTTTGAGGCTTGATGGTGAGGTCTGATTTCCCAACACGGGGTGTAAAGATCCAGTTCTTAAAGCAGCTAACCACAGGAAAGAGGGACTCCCGCCTTTGGTCCTAGACAAAAGCTGTGCACTGGTGGGGTCGGGGCTTGGCGGTGACGGAAAGGTTTGAGAACTGGAAGGAGGTCACTTTGGGGGCTGAAAAAGGGGGAAATCACCCGAGAACTGTATGTTACATGACTTACACGTAATGTGAGAAGTGTAAGCTTACTGAATTGGGGAAAAGAAGAGGAAGGAGAAGGGCACCTTGAGACAAACCGGGCAGAGTTAAAGACACGAGAGAAAGGACTGAGGAATAGAAAGGGAGATGAGAAGAGAGCCTGAGGGTAACTCATTAGACAGTCAGAATGCCAGGGCAGGGCTGGGATGGAGGATGGTCAGGTGGCGAGCTCACTTCCGCCTCCCAGTCCACTCTGTATGCAGCACGGTGCCAGGTGGCAGGCTCCTGTCCTCCAGAGCTTCACAGTCTAGTGGGAAAGACCTGTAAGCAGATAATGACAGCCTTGTGACAACAGAAGTTACGGACACTTAGCTCTAGGCTGGATCCTACCTGGGGAAAGGAGATTTGCAAATGTGTCTCTAAGTTTCCTAGAGATGGATGTGAACCCACGGTTGCATTCTCAGCGTCCATGCAGTGACGGGCAGAGTGGCACCTGGTGAAGGCTGGAGGCTTGGATTCGGAAAGTGAAATAACTACCTGGGTGAGCAGCAGGGAGAGCAGGACTACCCTAGGGAGTGCTGAGAGTAAAAAAAGTGGAACGCAGGAAGTCCACGGGTGAGTGCGGGGAAGAAGAATCTCAAAGGCCATTCCCCACCTCTCCCAATGGTACCCATCGCCCTCCTCAGTCTCCCCAGTTACGACCCTCGTCCGCCTTTCCCGCCATTTGCAGCAGCTCCGCCTCCCTGGCACTCGGCCAAGAAAAGCCCATCAACTCTAGGCCACGCCCTCTCCGTGGCTCCAGCTGCGCCTCCTCCTCCTCCGCCACTTGGGAGGACGGCCACTCTTTACTAGGCCACGCCCACCTCGCAGTCCCTCCAAGGTACGGCTCCATTGGCTCCGCCCCTCCCTGGATGGCTCCGCCTCCTCCTCCACCGTCACTTGGGCGGATGGCCACTCTTTGCTAGGCCACGCCCACCCCGCAGTCCCTCCAAGGTACGGCTCCATTGGCTCCGCCCCCTCCCTGGATGGCTCCGCCTCCTTCTCCGCCACTTGGGAGGACGGCCACTCTTTGCTAGGCCACGCCCACCCCGCTGTCCCTCCAAGGCGCGGCTCCATTGGCTCCGCCTCCTCCAGGGATGGCTCCGCCCCTACACGGATAGCTCCGCCTCTTCTGCCGCCACTTGGGAGGACGGCCACTCTTTGCTAGGCCACGCCCACCCCGCTGTCCCTCCAAGGCGCGGCTCCATTGGCCCCGCCCCCGGGATGGCCCCGCCCCCTCCCGGGATGGCCCGCCCCCGCCCCGCCCGCCCGGCCCAGCTTCCGCGCGGCCCTCGCCAGGGGGCGCCGCCCGCCGGAGCGCCTGTCGCACACGCCCCCTGCCCCGCGCGCGGCGGCTCCCCGCCGACTACGCCTCGGCTCCGAGCCCGCGGGGCGGCGCCGGCTCCGCCTCCGGGAGGGGTCGGGGGCTCCGGATGGCCACGGCGGGGTCCCGGCGGCCCAGCGGATAAGCGCGGGGCGTCATGGAGGCCGAGCCGCGGCCGGCGACGGGGGCCGGCGCCGGGGCGACCCCCGGACCGGAGGCGCCGGCGGCCTCGGGTCCGATCCCCGGGGCCGGGGCCGGGCTCGAGCCCCGGCGGCGGCCGCTCAGGGCGCTGCTCCAGCCCACGGTCAACAAGTTCTCCCTCCGCGTGTTCGGCAGCCACAGAGCCGTGGAGCTGGAGCAGGAGCGGGTCCTGTCCGCGGGGGCCTGGATCATCCACCCCTACAGCGACTTCCGGTACGGGGGGCGCGGGGGCGACGCGGGGACACCGCCCCCGCCCCCGCGCCGCGCCCTGGGCCCGGGCCCGCTCATCGGGGCGCGGGGGGTCCCCGGGCGGGGCGCGCACCCACCTAGCCTGGGGGTTCTCGGTGACGTGTCCGGCTGGGGGCGCCGAGCACACCCCCGAGACCTGGGTCCCCCCTTTCGGAAGCCCGGCGCCAGGCGGCCTGGAGTGGGCGGCCCGTGTCTCCTCCAGACCTGCTTGTTAGGGACCCGGGGAAGGCTCAGCCGGGACAAAGGGGCGCTGGGGGCACCCGCGCGGGGCTGTCTGCGGCCTGGTCGCTGTCCCTGGTGCTGAAGGCGGGATGCGGCGGGGCCGGGCTGGGACTCGGGCAGCCAGCGACGCAGGGGCTCGGGCACCGCCTAGGTGGCCGCCCAGGTGGCCGCCCAGGTGGCCGCCCAGGTGGCCGCCCAGGTGGCCGCCCAGGTGGCCGCCCAGGTGGCCGCCTCGCAGAGGAAAGGGACTGAGGGTGGGGGCGGGCGCCGTCCCAGTCCCCATCGCACATCAAGGTCGCCGGGGGAGCAGAGCAGCCCTGTCCTTGGGGGAAATGAAGGACAGCTGTTGGGTGAGGCGAGGGTGGGTGCAAAGCTCCTGCCCCAAGGAGCGAAATGAGCAGGATGAGGTGTGAAATCAGGAGTCTGGAGACAGTCTTCAAGCCACAGACATACACGTTCCCTAAATGTTCCTTTCTCCCATTGTTTCTCACTCTCCCCTCTCTGCCGCCTCATTCCCACCCCACCCAGCACCTTCTCTGGGCTCCTGTGGCTCTCCCTCCCCCCATTTCACGCTCAGACGTGCTCCCCACCACAAGGAGCCACGTCCCTCCCTTACTGGGGTGCCGCTTCTCTGTGCCCGCCACGGCGTCACCCGCCAGACCTGTGACAGCTTGTGAGTCAGGCATGTGGATGCTCCGTGGCCAGGCCAGCCCTCGTTCCTGATGCTGGACGCTCGCCCGCTCCCGGAGCATTTCCCTTGTGACCCAGGCGGGAGAGGCAGGAGTTGACTGAAAGCACATAGTCTGAGGGGCTGCCTGGGAGACGTGGACTCGGGGACCACCGAGCTGCCTTCAGGGTCTGAAAGAATTGGGTTTGCAGTTGGAGTCACAGGGGCTGGGCCCTGGGTCGACGCTTCAGTTAGGTGTGTCCTGGAATTCAAACCATTGTAACTCACTGGGACCCTCAAATTGTCCAGTGGTTTTTTATTTTTCTGAACGAGGACTTCACCTAGCTCCCTCCTGACCACACAGCAGTGTGGCTGTCCCCTGCCCTTGCCTGGGCTCAGCCAGAGTCCCAGCGGGCCCAGCGAGGTGCGTGTGTGTGTGTGTGTGTGTGTGTTCGGGGGGTGAGCAAAGGCAGAGCTGCCGCGGGACCTCCGGTGGAGCGTTTTATGTGCAGCCCTGTGGAGGGGGTGGGGTACCCCTGGAAAACTCAGTTGAGATGGGAGGCCGGACAGGTCACCCCTACCCTGGCACACAGATGAGCAGATGCCAGCAGAGAAACAAGACTCATGGGACTAACTGTGTTGGGGAGGAGGGCTGGGATGGGGGAGGCAGGGGAGAGTGTGAGGCCCTAGATTAGGCAGACAGCTGAGATAGGGGAGCAGCAGCCTCTTTGGGGATTTCAGGATAAAGAGCAGGTGAATCCAACACCATCCAGGGCTTGTGCAGCACTGTCACATCCATTGTCACATCTATTGTCACATCCATTGTCTCAGTGCAAATTTCTTCAACCACCCTGTGAGATTAGCACAGGGTGCTTTAACTTTAAAAATATTTAGTAATAGTGGCATGTCATATAAATAGTAAGGACATTACATATATCAAGAAGATATATATGTGTATATATAGTAGGAGAATATATAATAGGGATATATGAGGGCTGTCCGGAAAAAAAATCCAGCCACTGTCAATATAACAAAAATGGTTACATTGCTGGATACTTTCCAGTGTTGTAGATACATAGTATGTACATCAGTAGACATAAAGTCGTATAGTAGAGTGGAGTGGCTCACTGTATCATACATACATTTGAAAGTAATTCTAGAACACACCCCCGTGTAACAATGTAACAGATATCTAGGTCAGGAGCCACTACGTGGCAAGCATCCCAGAAACCTCCCTACGGCCCTCACACCCCTTTCCCAAACCCCCTATTGGAGCTTGTACGGTACTCCTCTCCATACTTTTCGGTGTAGCTTTACCATTTTGAGTGGGGCTGGTTTTGAACTTGGTAAAAGTGGAATTGTCCAGGGTGTATCCTTTTGTTTCTTGCTCCTTTTGCTCAGCATTGAACGCGTGAGATTCATCCATACCGCGGAACGTGGCTGCCGTTGGGTGATTTCACTTGTAGAGGATACGGGGGCATGAACATATCACAGGTCATACTTATCTACACTTTTCTGCTGGTGGACACACTCAGGTTGTTTCTAGACTTAACACTGCTATGCGTGGGTCTCTCCCCATAGACCTGGGCGCATCATGTTTGTACTGGAGAATGACAAGCTACTTCCCCAAACGGTCATGCCCTGATCCCGTGTCGGTGCCACCGCTGGGTCAGCCTATCTGCTGTTAGTCCAGGGGCAGGTGGAAAACCGCGTCTCAACTCCCCCTGCCACCCCGACCGTAGGTTTTACTGGGACCTGACCATGCTCCTGCTGATGGTGGGGAACCTCATTGTGCTGCCGGTGGGCATCACCTTCTTCAAGGAGGAGAATTCCCCGCCTTGGATCGTCTTCAACGTCCTCTCGGACACGTTTTTCCTGCTGGACCTGGCGCTCAACTTCCGCACGGGCATCGTGGTGGAGGAAGGCGCCGAGATCCTGCTGGCGCCGCAGGCCATCCGCACGCGCTACCTGCGCACCTGGTTCCTGGTCGACCTCGTCTCCTCCATCCCCGTGGACTACATCTTCCTGGTGGTGGAGCTGGAGCCGCGGCTGGACGCCGAGGTCTACAAGACGGCGCGCGCCCTGCGCATCGTGCGCTTCACCAAGATCCTCAGCCTGCTGCGGCTGCTCCGCCTCTCGCGCCTCATCCGCTACATCCACCAGTGGGAGGAGGTGGGGCGGGGAGGCGGGCAGGGGGCCCGCAGGCCGCGCGCGGGCAGCGCTGTGGCTGGGGCACCTGGTGACTCTGGGGCAGGCAGAGGGGCGGGGCTCCAAGGGCGTGGGGTCTCCGTGGGCGGGGCTTCCCTAGGGGGCGGGGCTTCCGAGGGGAGCACGCACGCGCAGCAGTGTGCAGCCAGCGGCCAGGCGGCACTGTGGCTGGTGCTCCTGGTGACGGGCAGGCAGAGGTGGGGCTTGAGGGCGGAGCTCCGAGGGGGTGGGGCTTCCATGGGCGGGGCTCCCTAGGGGGTGGGGCTTCCGAGGGGAGCACGCACGCGCAGCAGGGTGCAGCCAGCAGCCAGGCGGTGCTATGGCTGGTGCTCGTGACGGGCAGGCAGAGGGGCGGGGCCTCAGATGGGTGTGGCTTGAGGGCGGAGCTCCAGAGGGGGTGGGGCTTCTGAGGGGAGCATGCACGCGCAGCAGGGTGCAGCCAGCAGCCGGGCAAGTACCTTGGGGTTACTTGGACCCTGGGAAGTGGGTGTGGGAGGGGAGCTAGGGACTGCAGGGAGTCTGAATGGGAGCTGTAGAGCTCTGTACAAGCGATGCCTATGTGGTTTACATTCCTGGGGCCGGGGCTCTAGAGGTGCTGGAAGCCAGGCCTGGCCAGGAGCCAGGGCCCCCGCCCACCGCGGCCCCTCCTGGGACCCCTCAGATCTTCCACATGACCTATGACCTGGCCAGTGCGGTGATCCGCATCGTCAACCTCATCGGGATGATGCTGCTGCTCTGTCACTGGGACGGCTGCCTGCAGTTCCTGGTCCCCATGCTGCAGGACTTCCCGCCTGACTGCTGGGTGTCCATCAACCACATGGCGGTGAGGCCGGCCCACGCACTGCCCTCTGGGCCGTCTGGGGGCTCCCCTGCCTGAGCAGTGGGGAGACCACGGGGGGCCGGAGGCGGGGGGCGATGGGGAGAGAGAGAGAGAAGACAAGTGAAGTGGGGAAGAGGCCCAGAGGAAGTGTGTGTGTCGTTGGGAGCAGACAGGGAAGGAAACCAGCTGAGGCCCCAAGCTGCTAAAGAGCCCCCTTCGGCCTCCGGGCACCCCCAGAACCAAACTTAAGTGCCTCTAGGAGGCAGGCCAGCAGTGGAGGGGGCGGGCAGGAGGGCTGAGAGAGGGAGAAAGGGGGCCCTCTGCCCAGCTGTGTGATGCTTGGCCCCCCCCAGAACCACTCGTGGGGCCGCCAGTACTCCCACGCCCTGTTCAAGGCTATAAGCCACATGCTCTGCATCGGCTACGGGCAGCAGGCGCCCGTGGGCATGCCCGACGTCTGGCTGACCATGCTCAGCATGATCGTGGGTGCCACCTGCTACGCTATGTTCATCGGTCACGCCACCGCCCTCATCCAGTCCCTGGACTCCTCCCGGCGCCAGTACCAGGAGAAGGTCAGCTGACCCAGCCGGGGCGGGTCGCTCCCCTTGGGGCCCATTCTGACACGTGCCCCTGCTGGGTCCCTGTGTCCTGGGCCCCCCGGTATGCTCCTTGTCCTCGTTCGGGCCTGTGCCCTGTCTTTGGACGTGCCCCCACCCCCACGTCTGGGTTTTTCCGGGACTGGGCTCCGCGTCCTCCTTGTACCCACCACTATCCTCGTGTGTCCCCTTCCACCCCCCATGTCTCACCCGCCTGGGCCTGGCCCGCGTCGGCGACCTGCCCCCGCCGTGGTGGCCCCACGGCCGTCGGTGACCTCTGACCCGTCTGGCCCTGCAGTACAAGCAGGTGGAGCAGTACATGTGCTTCCACAAGCTGCCGGCCGACACCCGGCAGCGCATCCACGAGTACTACGAGCACCGCTACCAGGGCAAGGTGTTCGACGAGGACAGCATCCTGGCCGAGCTGAGCGAGCCGCTGCGGGAGGTGGGGCAGGGCGGGGCCCGCGGGGGGCTCCCCGAGGACCCCGGCTAGGGGCACCCACCTGGTCCGCAGGTGCCACCACAGGGAGGGCCCCCCGGGAGGCCAGGCTGTGGGGGGCTCTCAGGGGGGCTAGGGTCTTTCTTGAAGTTCGTATAGGCATGAAGCAGACATGGGGAGGGGCTGCAGAGGTCGCTGTTTTTTTGGGGGGGGGATGGACCCAGGACCCCCCGGAAGCGTCCCCATCCTTGCAAATTGTGACCCCAGGGGTGGGGTCTCTGGAGACAGGGGAGCTTGATGGACATCCCTTGGAGCAGAGAGGGGGTAAGGGAGGGGGAGGGGGCGAGGCCCAGCCCCCCTAACAGGCCCCTCCCCCGCCCAGGAGATCATCAACTTCACCTGCCGTGGGCTGGTGGCCCACATGCCGCTCTTCACCCACGCCGACCCCAGCTTCGTCACGGCCGTGCTCACCAAGCTGCGGTTCGAGGTCTTCCAGCCGGGGGACCTGGTGGTGCGTGAGGGGTCCGTGGGCAAGAAGATGTACTTCATCCAGCACGGGCTGCTCAGCGTGCTGGCCCGCGGCGCCGGGCACACCCGCCTCACTGACGGATCCTACTTTGGGGGTCAGCAGGCCGCCGGAGGGCGGGCAGCGGGGGGCTGGAGCAGAGGATGAAGGGCTCCCCTTGGATCAGGGTCCCCCCCACCCCCTGCACCTGGCCACACGGCAGAATGACAGAGTTGCCGCCCCCAGGCTGCGTCTGCCGAGGGCCTGCGGCTCCGTATGTTTAAGAAGTGTCCTGGGCCAGTGAGCCTTGCAGAGCCCGCCCGTAGGTAGGCCGTGAAAGGCAAGAGCCCTTGAGGTGGGGGACAGAGAAATAAAGCCCTTTGCCCCCCGGAACTCGAGCGTGTGCGGCTCCCCGGTGGCGGCGTGCGGGGAACCAGCCTGTGGCAGTGAGAGGCAGCCCCGGGGACCGGGGTTCTGAGGGCCTCCCCACCTCACCCCCAATCCCGGCAGAGATCTGTCTGCTGACCCGGGGCCGGCGCACGGCCAGCGTGCGGGCCGACACCTACTGCCGCCTCTACTCGCTCAGCGTGGACCATTTCAACGCGGTGCTGGAAGAGTTCCCCATGATGCGCCGGGCCTTCGAGACGGTGGCCGTGGACCGGCTGCACCGCCTAGGTGAGGCCCGCCTTCCCCGTCTCCACCGGCCCGGCCCGGGCCCTCAGCCCCCGGGAGGCCTGGCAACACGGCCCGTGTTCTCAGCATCTCCTACCCCGGACATGGCCGGCCGCCCCCAGCCCCAGCCCCAGCCCCAGCCCGTGCTCGCATCCCCGGACCCTCCTCCTCCAAGGCCCAGCCCCGCCCCAGCCTCACCTTGGGTTCCTTCCCGGCTGCAGGCAAGAGGAACTCCGTGCTGCGGCGGAAGCGCTCGGGGCCGAGTCCCGGTGGCAGCGGGGCCCTGGTGGAGCAGCACCCGGTGCAGCAGGACCGGGACGGGGCTCGCGGTGTGCGGGGCCCGGCGCCCGGCACCGGGACGCGCCTCCGGGGCAAGCCCGCGCTGTGGGAGCCGCTCGTGCGTGCGCCCCTGCAGGCCGCCGCCGCCACCTCCAGCGTGGCCATCGCCCTGACCCACCCGCGGGGGCCCCCGGCCCCGTCCCCCGAGTCTCCGGCCGCCCTGCTCGCGCGCTCGGCACGGGGCTCGGCAGGCTCCCCGGCCTCCCCTCTGGTGCCTGTCCGAGCGGGCCCTCCGCTGGCCCGGGGGCCCTGGGCATCTACGTCCCGCCTGCCAGCGCCGCCGGCCCGGACCCTCCACGCCAGCCTGTCCCGGGCCGGGCGCTCCCAGGTGTCGCTGCAGGGCCCGCCCCCGGGGGGCAGCGCTCGGAGACTAGGGCCGCGGGGCCGCCCGCTGTCCGCGTCCCAACCCTCGCTGCCCCAGCGGGCAGCCGGCGACGGCTCTCCCGGGCGCAAGGGCTCAGGAAGCGAGCGCCTGCTGCCCCCGGGGCCCCTGGCCAAGCCTCCAGGGACGGCCCCACCGCCCAGGCCCCCAGCGCCTGAGCCGGCCACCCCCCGGGGCCCCCAGCTCCCTGCCCACATGTGAGCAGACACCGCTGGGGGAGGCCTGGCACACTCCCCTCGGGGCTCATCGCCCGGAGCTGCCCGGTCCATTCCTGCACCCGCCACGCTCAAGGCCCTGTGCGTCTCCAACGCCAAACACAAGCGACTCCCAGCCCGTGGAGGAGCGTCCGCCCCGGCCGTGGTCCTGGCCGGTGCAGCCCCAGGGCGGCCCCACTGAACTAAGCACAAGGACCCAGGACCGCCCCCACTGCCACGAAACCAGGTGTCAGCCCCCTTGCCCGTGATCCTGCAGGTTCTGCCTGGTTGCCTTCCTGTCCCCCTGGCATAGCTGGGCACTGCCAATTCCAAGCCCCCGTTACTGCCAGTCAACCGTCTCCAGTTCTGCGCCGAGTGGGACGTCTCACACGTTCCCTTGCTCTCTCTGGTAGAACTGTCTCTGTGCCCAGGGGGCCACCTCCTCCCAGGGCCCCTGCCCGGGGGCGGGGGTGGGGGGTCCCCTCAGTTGTTGTGCCAGGGCTGGATGGGGGGGCAAGGGGCTGAATCTTTACATGGCTTTTTTTTATTTATTCAATCATTGAACAGTTGTATTCACTTGCTAATTGTATTTGTCATGGATTTATCTTATTCACCCGTTTATCCTGGAGGGCCGGAAGGGGCAGGGCAACCCCATACCACCTCCGGTGGTCCTTGCCCAACTCCACAGGCAGCCACACTGGACCCTCTCCCTGTCTAGGGGGAGGGGGCTGTCCTTTTAGGTTTTTTTCTACCCAGGTTGCCCAGGTGCAGGAGTTAAGGGGAGAGCTCATTGTATCCTAGCGGGGGAAGGGCGGGCAGCCAGCACCTGAGGCTGCTCGGGGAGCAGAGGAACCCCGCACCCCACCCATGTCCCAGCCTGCACCGCTGCATCGGAGTTTGGGGCCAGGACCCTAAATCTCCTTTGTTCCTGGGGGGGGGGGGCGGAGTTCACGGCATGTGGCAGAAGTTTCTGAATTGCTTCCAAACAGCTGGATGTAGAAACAAACCAGAGGCTGGTTTGGGCTCCCAGTGGGTGTGACGGGGTTTGTGGGTGCAGCAGGAGGCAGCTGGGGGTCTCACCGGGCACAAGGCCCGTGTGTGCAGCAGCCTAGGGCCACGACTACGGTGACGAGCTCCCCAGTGCTGGCTTTTGAAGGAAGAGGCGGCACGCTGGTCGGGAGACGCCTGATGACCCCAAGGGCCACATGCAAGACTGCAGAGAGCACGGAGGGAAGGATCTCTGACACGCTGCTTCCGTGGAGACTGGGCACGATGGCTCTGGGCCTGGGGTGGAGAATGAACCCGAACGCTGGGATCACAGGCTCTGAGCATCTCGGGGCCGGCTGAGCGCCGGAGCAGGCGCCACAGAGCGCGTGCTGCTGCCCACAGTCAGCGCTCAGGGCCTGTGTGAGCTGGCGAGGGGGAGGGGCGCTCTGGCCGGGAGGGGGCGGGAGGACTGGAGGGCAGAGGAGACATGAAGGGCATGAGGTGGACGGACGGGATCCAGAGGCGGCCGATCGCAGGGGGCGGGGCATCTCAGGAGATGCTTAACACCCGCATGATGTTGGTGTAGCCAGAGCCAGGTCTCCAGCCAGTCACCACAATCACAAGGTCCCCAACGCGGAGGAAGCCACGGAGCTTTCCTGGGGGAGGGGAAGGACACGACAATCAGCCCCTGAGGGACGCAGGCCGGCTCTGAGATGACAGCCACCCTGGGAGTCTGACCCTGCAGAGAATCAGAGCAGGTGTGTCCGTAGGTGGCCTGCGATGTGTTACTAAGCAGCAAATCTGTCCACCTGTGTTGCTATGACGACAGGAAGACGTGGGGTATGATCATAGCCAGTTTTAAATTAGATGTGTTCCAAAGGCGGGGGGACTGGGCCCCCCGTTCTCCTTATGTGATGCCGGCCACCGGGTACAGGCAGCAGCGGACCTGACCTCTCTCCCCCTCAGCGCGTCCCCCAAAGCCCGAAACAGCTCTGAACCTCAGAGACAACCTGGGACCAGAGGAGGGAGGCCAGGCCCTCTGGGTGGGTGTGGGAAGGGAGGCTGGACTTGCTCACGCTACAGATCCGGGGGTGGGGAGGGGGCGCAGGCAGCTCACCGCTTTCAATGCCGAACTGGACCCGGCGGTCCACATCATCCGCCCAGACAGCCTCCGGGGGCTCGCGGTAGAGGAAAGGGAAGACCCCCCGGCACAGGTGGGCCTGGCGGGCAGCCTGGGCCGAGCGCGTGACAGCGATGACCACCGCCCGAGGTCGGTACCGGGACAGAAGCTGGGCTGAGCTGAAGGAGGCGGAGAAGATCAGCTCAGAACAGGGAAAGGGCACTTGCCGACCCAGGAGACCAGAGCTGGGTCCCGGTTCCGGGCGTCACCAACAAGCTTTGTGGCCCAAGCCGGGTGAGCCATCTGACTTCTCCGGGGCCTTGGTTTCTCTCACCTAAAAAGTGGGTGTACGAAAGCCCGCCCTCCTCGCCACACAAGGAAGACCGGAGCTAAGAAAGGACCCACTGGGGAGGCCGGGAGGGCTCAGCAGGTTAAGTGCTCGCTTTGCAGCGCCAGGGACCGAGGATCGAATCCCGGCCCCGGCCCGTGTGGACCCACATGCTGAACTGGGGTGTGCTTCCCATGCAGGAGGCCGGCCCCAGTTCAGTTCTTGTCCCCAGGTTCATCCCCTGGCTCGAGGGGTCGTGTCTCCCAGGCAGGAGGCCCCCAGCCCAGTTCCCGCCCTGTGCGGTCCCCGCCCACCTGTGTGGAATGAAACCATGTTGAGAACTAATGATGTACAACTACGGAGACGGCTCTGGGCCCTCCCCCTTCTCTCTGTCTCTGTCAAAAACAATACAGTAAATCTTTTTGTTTAAAAAAAGAGGACCCACCAAATGTGACGGGAAGGAAAGGCCCCTCTGAGAAGGAACTTTTCTGACCCATGTGTGCTTAACCCTCACAACCCCCCAAGGAAACGGAGGCGGCTGACAGAGCCTGGCAGACTTCCCGGGGTGCTGCGTCAGTGCAAAGACATGAACTCAGACCTTCTGGGCCCTTCTGCAAGCGCACGTGGGCTACATGCAGAGCAGCTGCCCCTGAGCCCCACGAGCTCAACTGGTCCAGCTGCCAATGTTCCCTGTCCACCGTCCCTGCCCACCCCCCACCCAGCGCTCGCCCAGGGGTCTCCCAGACCGGCCTCCCCCGGCCTCCAGGCCTCAGAGCTACCTCGACTCTCGCCCCAGAAGGCTACTCTTCGTCTCTGCCAAGACAGAGCCCAGGCCCGGGGCCCGCCTGGCCAGCCCCTGACCAAAGGCCCGAGCTGGCGTCCCTCACCGGCCAGTCTTGGTCAGGACGATGACAGCAGCAGCGCAGCACTTGAAGGCGGCCTCCACGGCGCCGATGGCCGTGACCTCGGTGGGGTCTCGGCTCAGGGGCGCTGCCCGGCGTAGCTCCTCAAACAGCTGCCGGTGGTACACGGCGGCCTCTGCCTCCCGGGCAATCTGCAGGCAGCAAGAGGTCAGGCTGGACACTGGGGGGTGCGGCGGGGGGAGGGGAGGCCCGTGCGGCCCACCCGCCTCGCCTTCCCGGCTCCTACCGCGTGCTGCATCATCACAGCCTCCACAGGGAACCGGCCCTTGGCCGTCTCCCCAGACAGCATGATGCAGTCAGCCCCGTCCAGCACGGCGTTCGCCACGTCGCTCGTCTCCGCTCGCGTCGGCCGGGGCTTAGTGATCATGCTCTCCAGCATCTGGGGGACATCGGGGTGTCAAGAGCTGTAGGGTCCACGCTCTGCTCAGGGAGCCTGCCCACCCCGCTTCCTTCTCTGACATCCACGCTCTCACAGGGCCCCGAAAGCCAGGGTCACAGTCAGAGTCAGTCCCTTCCTGGGGGTGGGTCACAGTGTCTCTTCTTAATATCACCGTTTGAGGAGCAAACACAGGACAGCAAAAAGTGCTAGAGACCTGAGACGATGCAGGTCTTTACCCTTCGGGGTCCCCAAACCCCGGGTGCCCCAGCCCTCTCCACGCTCACTGCAGACCTGTGTGGCACAGACGACGGGCTTGCCCGCCAAGTTGCAACGGCCAATCATCATCTTCTGGGCCAGGAAAACCTTCTCTGCTGGGATCTCGATTCCCAGGTCGCCCCTCGCCACCATGATGCCGTCGCTCACCTCCAGGATTTCATCGAACCTGGGCGGTGGGGGAGTCAGGGCTGGGGAGGAGCCAGGGCAGAGGGGCTGCTTAGGGGTCTGATGGGGACAAACGACAAGCCTCACTTCTTCACGCCTTCGTGGTTCTCAATTTTGCTGATGATCTTGATGGCCTGTCCTTCGGGCCCCAGAGCAGCCCGGACCGCAGCCACGTCGCTGGCTTTCCGCACAAAGGAGGCAAAGACGATGTCCACACCATGGTCCACCCCGAAACGCAGGTCCCGGGCATCTTGCTCGGACAGTCCGGGCAGGTCCACCTGGGCGCCCGGCAAGTTCACGCCCTTCCGGCTGCCCAGGACGGCGCCATTCTCCACCTCGGTCTCCAGCCCCTCTGGGCCTGCGGGCATGGAAGGAGCCAGCCTAGGTCAGGGCTGAGGCGCAGGGAAGAGGGAACAGGTGATGGGACCCCCCGAGAGATCGGGGACCACGTCCTATTCAGTCTCTCGGCCCTGGGCCTGGGCTCCACCCTGAATAGGCACCGGGAGGATGCCCTGCGTGGAAGAACGGCCCACCGCGCCGGCCCACCCTCAAGCCCAGGTGAGCCCAGGAGTCTGGATGCTTCGGGCTCCTGGTTGGGAAAGGATGGCAGCTCGGGGCGCATGCGCGAGCGCGAGGCCGGCGGGGACATGGGCGCATGCGCGAGGCCGGCGGGCACGTGGGCGCGTGCGCATGCGCGAGGCCGGCGGGCGCGTGGACGCGTGCGCATCCGGCGGGCACGTGGACGCGTGCGCATGCGCGAGGCCGGCGGGCGCGTGGACGCGTGCGCATGCGCGAGGCCGGCGGGCGCGTGGGCGTGGGCGCATGCGCGAGGCCGGCGGGCGCGTGGACGCGTGCGCATGCGCGAGGCCGGCGGGCGCGTGGACGCGTGCGCATGCGCGAGGCCGGCGGGCACGTGAGCAGAGCGGGAGGCGCGTACGCACCTACTTTCTTGACCACGAGCGAGATGAGCCCGTCGTCTATGTAGATGCGGCCCCCCCCCGGCACGACCCGGACGATGTTGGGGTAGTCCACCCACACGGTGTGCGCGTCGCCCCGCGTCCGGAACGCAGGGTCCACGGTCACCAGCACCTGGGAGCCCTTCACCAGCTCCACCTCCGACTCCGGGCCCTGGGGGCGGAGCCACGAGTCTGGCGCTGGGCCCCGCCCCGGCCGCGCCCCGCCCCTGGGCGTGGCCTCGGCGCCCGCGCGCCCCCTGCTGGATCCCGCGCGCCTCTCACCCCCTGCAGGCTCCCCGTGCGAATCTCCGGTCCTTTGGTGTCCAGAGCGATGGCCACGGGTCGGTAGCTGAGCGGGGACGCCGCAAAGCTCTCCGCCGCCTCCCGGATGTTGGCGATGGACTCAGCGTGGTACTGGGGGCGGCACCGAGCGGGCGTCTCAGGGGAAGCCGGCCGGGCGCCCCGGAGCCCCGCCCTGCCCGCGGGCCCTCCCCGCACCTCGTGCGACCCGTGGGAGAAGTTGAGTCGCGCAATGTTCATCCCGGCCTTGATCATCTCTTTGAGGCGCTCCACGGAGCGAGATGCCGGGCCTGGAACCAGAGACCCCGCCTCAGGGACCAGCACCCCCACCCGCACCCCAGAGACGCCCCCAGGCCTCGGAAATCCTGAGCTTCGTCCCCCTCCCCGGCCCCCACGTGCCTCCCGGGGGAGGCCGCGCAGGGGGCGGGGTGCTGGGGACTTGCAGGGGCCAGTGACGTCAGTGTCTCCAGTGACGTCAGTGTCATAAGTGACGTCAGTGTCGCAGTGACGTCAGCGTCGCCAGTGACGTGTCTCCAGTGACATCAGTGACGTCAGTGTCACAGCGACGTCAGTGTCTCCAGTGACGTCAGTGTCGCAGTGACGTCAGTGTCGCGGTGACGTCAGTGTCATCGGTGACATCAGTGTCTCCAGTGACATCAGTGACGGTGTCACAGTGACGTCAGTGTCTCTAGTGACGTCAGTGTTGCCAGTGACATCAGTGTCATCAGTGACGTCGGTGTCGCCAGTGACATCAGTGACGTCGGTGTCACAGTGACGTCGGTGTCGCCAGTGACATCAGTGACGTCAGTGTCGCAGTGATGTCAGTGCTGCAGGGGGGGGAGGTGGCAACTCCAGGCTGCCAGGGGGGACGTCGGGGATTGGGGCCCCGTGGGCACCGTGAGAAACACCCAGGAGGCCGCGGGGAGGGGGCTGCTCACCGATGGTGGCGACGATGCTGGTGCTGCGCGCGGCCACCGGCTCCGAGTCGATGTCCAGCAGGCATAGGTGCTCCAGGAAGGTGTCGGCCATGGCGGCCGGCAGCTGCTGCCGCTGGAAGAAGGCCGTGCCCAGCTCCTGCGTCAGCTGGGCCACGCTGGCCCGTCGCAGGAACCCCGCCGGCCCTGCAGGAAGAGGGGCCCGTGGGCGCTCGCCTGTCCTCCCTGCCGTCCGCCTCCGTGTCCCCTCTGTGCCTTCCCTCAGCTCCCCCGTCCCCGTCGGGTCACCAGGATCCCAGCAAGCAGGTCACAGGCTGTGGAATGGTCCCTGTTTCCGGATTCACCTCCAGGTCTGACTCACCCAAGGCTCAAGTTCTTGACCCAGCAGCTCTCTGATCCCTCCCGACCGCGGTGTCTTGCCCTCCCTCCTCCTCGGCCCCCCTGATACGCAGTCCACAGGGGCCCCCCACTGTCGGGGCCCAGCTTCCGCCAGTTGCCTTCCCTGAGGTCCCTGGCTTCTCTCAGTTGCTGGCATCTCCATGCCCCTCCCCCCAGGGTCCTCAGCCCCTTCCCTGCGGGACCCAGCCCCGGGGGGTCCCTGCCCTGTACCCTCCATGCTCTGGTGGGCCGCTGCGCACTGTCAGGATGTCAGAGGCACGAGGCCCGGCTCACCCGGGGGGTCCGTTCTGCTGCTGGTTAATGTGTCAACCAGTGTCTCCCAGCCCCGGGAGGCCTGTGCACCAGGGGTCAGAGTCCAGGAAGCACAGGAGGGCTGGCGTGCCCCAGGCCCCAGGCCCCTCCCTGCTCCCAGAGGCCATAACGTGACACAGGGGAGTCCCCGATGAACACAGACCCCCCAATCCTCCTAGGCAGCAGCAGACGTGCCTCTTTCGCCCTCCACCCCACTCCTGATTCCCACCCTCATCGCCCGCCTCTCTCCACTTCCTCCTGGGGACACTTCTTACCTCCTGGCGCCCCAATCAGGATGGACTTTGCTAAATCCCTTTGGGACTTAGAGACCCATGACGCCGGCGGCTGGGGTTGTGTGTTCTGGTTCTCCTGGACAGACATGCTTCCACGTGCGGGACTCGGGGCGGGGAGAGCGTGAAACAACTGCTGGTCTTATCTGAGGGAGCCAGAGAGGAGCGCAGGGACACGCCCGCAGGCCGCCCCTGTGCCCACACGGAGCCCCTCCCCCAGGCCGGCAGGCTGTCTGCCCCCGTCCTGGTGTCCCTCCTCCTCCGCTTTTCCTGATGGATGCTCCATCCATTCCCGCTGTGTGGTCATCAACCTTAACAGAGATTTTTCTTCCTTTTTTTCTTGTTCCCAGGGACATGGCCCCTTCTGCCTCATACTTAGGAAGTTAGCCCTGGAGGACTCTGGGATGTGGGGCTGGGAGGGGATGAGGGAGACTGAAGACAGGGGTGGGGGCACTGTGACAGCTTCGTTGGGAGGGCTCTGACGGCCTCACCACCCTCCTAGCCCTGCCCACGCTCTCATACTTATTGGGCGCCTCCCCTGCCGCGTCCTGGGGGACACGGTGGTGACTGAGGGAGGCAGGGACCTCGTCCTTCTATGGCATTTTTGCTGTGGTGGGGGGACCCATTATAAACAAGTGACAAACAAAGGAGTCTGTCGGTACAAGCTGCGACGTGCTGGAAGGGAGCAGATCGGCAACCAAGCAGGGGGCCGGGGAAAGGGAGAGAGTATTTCAGGCCGGGGAGGCCTCTTCGGAGCAGTCTTCGTATAGAAGCTGAAACCCAAAGCACCACAAGGAACCGGTGGGGGCCATTTGGAGCAAGGAGTTCTCTGAGGGCGGGGAAATGACCTGCACCAGGGCTCTGAGGAGGGACAGAGCCTGGCGCTACGGGCAGGGGAAGCTGACCGGGGCCATGCGTCTGGACTGGAAGGCAGGTCCCTGGAAATTGGGGACCTAAGTTGGGTCTTGGAGGGCACTGGGTTTACCCAGGTATTGGCATGATCCACCTGTCGCTCTAGTTCCTTCTGGCGGGTGGATGGAAGCTATAGTAGGGGCAGGCTGTCCAGGGAGGGGTATGAGGAGCGATCTAGGTGGGACTGGACGGACTAGCACAGTGGCAGCGGCGATGGAGAGAGGGGCACAGATTTGAGATGAATTTTGAAGGGCAGACAGGCTAGAAAGATGGAGGTGTGTGGGGAGAGGGACAGGGCGGCTTCCGTGACCTGAAGGATGGCGCTGAGGAGTCTGGCTGGAGCAGTTGGGCCCGTGGGAGACCCACTCACTGAGGCTGGGGCAGGAAGAGGTTTGCGGGCTCCCCCTGAACACGAGGGAACGTAGGGCTAAGAGCCTCTTTTACAGACGCGGGAACTGAGCCAGCAGGGTGAGCTGGGCGCCTCCTCTGGCCGCCCACATCCTTTCTCTACCCTTGTCCACGCTGGTGCAGGGCCCAGGGGCGGAAGGCCATGTCCCATGGATGCCCTTGGCCTTGGTCAGTGGAGAGAGGCCAGGGAGGCTGGGGACTTCCCTGCCCCTACCCCCCTGCCAGGTATCCCAGCTCCTGCCAGGGTCCCTCCCTCTCCAGACCCGAGAACCCTTCTCTCCCCATCGCCTGGTACACGTGTTGGGGGCTGAAGACCTCGTCAGTGGTGGAGCTGGGATCCGGGCCCGAAGAGCGCGGGTCCAGAGGCTGAGCTGGAAGGTCCACTCCTTCCCTCTCAGGACGGCTTCCGTGGGAGAGATGGGAGCAGCTCAGACTCTGGTTGGAGAAGGAAGAGGTCAGGTAGCAGGAAGGACTTCCCACGGGGGCCGAGCCGAGCTTGGAGTCCTCGGCTCTGTACACTGCAGACAGCGCAACGAAAGGTGGAGACCACTTACAGCCGAGAGGACATGGCGGATTTCAGGGCTGGGGTCTCGGGCCCTGCGCTTGGGGTTTGCAGAGGGACATGGATGTTTAAGCTCGGCCTGGCCACTGCAAACCGGTTCCCGGACCAGATGAGGGGCCAAGAACCCCGGTGCTTGAAGGTCCCGGCGGCCGACAGGAAGTGGGGCTTCGTGTCCCTGAGCTGCCTGTGTCCTCTCTGGACGAGGGACGGAGCTTTGACCTGAAGTCAGGTCACCGTGGAGCAGCAGGCTGGCTGACCCTGGGCCCACCAGTGACCATGCGAGGGGCTGTGCGCTTGGTCCTGAACAGGAGGCTGGGGGGTGAGAACACGCGGAGAAGGGCAGCAAGCACCCACACAGCACGGAGTTCCAGCTTCTCACCGCAGGGCTCCCACCCAGCACCCTACATGCGCGCACACACGCAAACACCCCCATTCCACCTTGCACACCCAACACCCTGCCGCCCCCACGGAGTCCACGGGCCGCAAGCGCGGGCCCACAGGGCAGAACCACACAACTCCACACTCAACCCGCACCTTTTTCTCACAGAAACACGCGTGTGCACACGGACGTGCGGTGCGCGCTGCACGGGCCGAGCTCGGGCCCAGCGCTGGTCCCCGCACCCTGGTGCCGCCTCTGCCTGCGCAGCGACCCGAACCTCGCCGGCGGGGGCCCGCGCCTGTGTTTCCAAAAGTCCACAGAACATGTTCGAAATGCACGTCCACTGACTCGAACACAGAGAGGGGCGCACAGTATTCGCAGGTCAGAGGCCACGGTTTCTCCCTGCCCCGCTTTGCAGGCGCTCGGTGCCCCCCAGCAGGTCTGCAGGTGTATGAAGTGTCTCTGCTCTCCCAGAAACACGCAGCGGGGCCAAACGGCGATGTGACCGTTCCCTCGTGAATGCCAAGGGCAGCACCCGCCACACGCTCGTCTGCGCTCTTTTCTCCCCCTGAGATCCCACACTCCTGAGGGAGGCAGCTTTTCTAATGGACCCCTGGACTCCCTCCACGGGATTCCCACTTGCACGGGGGAAACTAGCTGCCAGGAGCTGGGCTCAGGTGTCTTCTTTTTTTTTTTTTTTTTTATCTTTTCACATTTATAGAGAGAAATTATCTTTTTGTCTTCAGTGCATAGTTATTTCTATTTTACTTTTTGACAGATAGAGAGAGAGACAGAGACAGAGACAGTTAGAGAACCAAACTGTGGGAACTCCCCAGTTCAGCACGTGGGTCCTGCCTGGGCCGGAGCCGGGATTCGATCC
>PVKE010003649.1:0-15059 GCA_004027555.1 Craseonycteris thonglongyai | reverse complement strand
TCTTCTTAAAATATCTATTTATTTATTTTTTAAATTGTTTTTGACACAGAGAGAGAGACAGACAGAGAGAAAGGGGAGGGGACAGAGCAGTCTCCATGTTGTTGTAGGTGATCAGCTTTTCTTTTTTATTGTTTTTGACAGAGAGAGAGAGAGACAGAGACAGAGAGAGAACTGAACTGGGGGAGCTCCCAGTTCAGCACATGGGTTCACACGGGCCGGGGCCGGGATTCGATCCTCGGTCCCCGGGGCTGCAAAGTGAGCGCTTAACCCACTGAGCCATCCCAGCTTCCCCTCATCAGCTTTTCAAGATGGTTTCCGTTCACACAGGTGGTCGGGGTGCGGGCTGGGGGCCTCCTGCATGGGAAGCACACCCCCTTCAGCCAGGGTGCTCTGGGCCCTCCTCCCATCTCTCTCACCTTCTCCCAAAACAGTAAAAAAAAAAATCTTAAAAAACAAAACAAGGGGAGCCGGGATGGCTCAGTGGGTTAAGCGCTCACTTTGCAGCGCCGGGAAGTGAGGATTGAATCCCGGCCCTGGCCCGTGTGGACCCATATGCTGAGCTGGGAGCTCCCCCAGTTCAGTTCTCATCTGGGTGAGACCCCTGCCCAGTTCCTGCCCTGTGCAGCCCCATGCCCACCTGTGGAATGAAACTATGTGGAAAAACAATGATGTGCAACTATGGAGACTGTTCTGGGCCCTCCCCCTTCTCTCTGTCTCTGTATCTCTGTCTCTGTCAAAAACAATAAAAATAAATCTTTAAAAAGCAAAACAAAACATCTACCAGTACAATGTTGAAACAGCAGCAGAGATATCAGGTATCTTTGCAAAACGAGTTTTCCATAATGCTGAAAGTCGCTAATGTCCTAGGTGGCTTGGTGTCTGAGGCACCTGTCCAGATGGCTCAGGTTACTCCTATTTGGAAGGCTTCACAGAGAAAGAACAAACCGGGTCAAGCCATGGTGGGCTCGGCTGTGCGTGTGCAGGGTGAAGAGTCTACGTCCTGATCTGAGTTGTACTTTTTTTTTTTTTACCATTAGAAATCCTAGCTGCCTTTTATTTATTTATGTATTGTTAAATTTATTGGGGTGACATTTGTTGATAACAATTACATTGTTTCCAGGTGTACAATTCTACGTGACATTGCCTATACATTGCATTATGTGCTCACCACCCAGAATCAGCTCTTTTCATCACCACGAATCGTACTTCTCTTTTTAAGATTTATTTTAGTGTTTTTGACAGAGACAGAGAGGAGGGGGAGGGCCCAGAGCAGTCTCCATGGTTGTGCATCATCAGTTTTCAACATGGTTTTCTGCTACACAGGTGGGCAGGGGCTGTGCAGGCGGAAACTGGGCTGGGGGCCTCCCACGCGGGAGGCACCACCCCCTCAAGCCAGGGACTGAGAACTGCGGGCTCCCATATGGGAAGCGCACCCCAGTTCAGCCTATGGGTCCGCACGGGCCGGGGCCGGGACTCGACCCTCGGTCCCCGGGGCTGCAAAGCGAGCGCTTAACCCGCTGAGCCCTCCCGGCTTCCCGGAGTCCTACCTGAGACCTACAAGCACTTTCTGTCTCATGGTATCATCCTT
Source organism: Craseonycteris thonglongyai (assembly GCA_004027555.1). Taxonomy (NCBI): domain Eukaryota; kingdom Metazoa; phylum Chordata; class Mammalia; order Chiroptera; family Craseonycteridae; genus Craseonycteris; species Craseonycteris thonglongyai. Next base: position 13,471 of record PVKE010003649.1, on the reverse strand, counting down.
GTTTAGTAGATGAGCGAGCCGGTTTTAGCGAAGTTAACTGTCAGAGCAGTTAAAAGATTTGCTCGAGGCCCAATAAGTGTCGAAGCTGGTCCTGCTGGGCTTGCACGAACACGCCCCTCAACAGCACAGGCGGGTGATGGGTGGCAGCTGACAGCCAGAGCGGCGGGTTGCACGCGCGTGCCCCGCCCTCCCCCACCCAGCGCAGCGCGGCTCCCATTTGGCTAGCGGCCTCGGGCGCCGCCACTCCATTGGTTGTCCGCTAGGGGCCCCATGCTCACACGAGGGGAAGCAGCCAATCAGCGCGGCCCGCCCCGCCCAGCCGTCCGCGCTAGATCGCGTGTCTCTGACCCTCCCGCAGCATGCCGGGAGTTGTAGTCTGAGGACGCATGCCTGCCTGCAGCGACCGAGGACCGAGAACTACGAGGCCCAGAAACCTGAGCGCGGGGCGAGGCGACTTTTAGGGATACCCCGCCAACGAACTGGGCTGAGACCCGGCTTCCAGGGGCAGGTGAGAGATCCCGAGCGCAGGGGCCGGGGCGTGGAGACGGGGGCCTCACCTCTGTAGCGATACTTTCTGGGGCGTCGGCGTCGGAGTTCCCCGTTTTGGGGGTCGGTGGGCCCGACAGGCTGACCCTCCGGATGTGCGGAAACTCCCGAGACCGGTCGTGGGGTGTCCCCGCTCCCCCAATCTGCCCAAACCGGGTCGCTCTTGTGCGGCGAACCGTCCTCACGAGGCTGTGTCCAGGCCCAGCGCCCCCTCTAAGTTCTGGGGAGCCCCGACCACACCCCCGTGGCACCCAGGCAGGGGTTCCCCTGCTCCGGGGGCATCTCCCCTGCACCCCTCTTCGCTCCCCCAGGGCCGAGGTGCCGTCCTACCTCCTCGAACCAACTGCACTTGACCTCTGAACTACAGTGACTTAAGGGGCCCCTCAGGCCCGTGTCCTGAGGCACTTAGAGTAACTCTGGACCTTTACAGCCGTGCTCCCCGGACTGGGGGGGCCCCCAAGAAGCCGAGAGGAGCGATTCCCCACGGAGCTGACAGGTGGCATTGAGCTCTAGCATCTCCTTTTTTTTCTTATAAAGCATTTCTTTTTAAATATTTATTTATTTATTTTTGACAGAGAGAGAGAGACAGAGAGAGAGACAGAGACAGAGAGAGAGCTGAAATGGGGGAGCTCCCAGTTCAGCATATGGTTTCCTCACGGCCGGGGCCGGGATTCGATCCCCTGTCCCCAGGGCTGCAAAGTGAGCGCCTTACCCACCGAGCCATCCTGGCTTCCCCTCTAGCATCTGAGTCTCAGTCCCCCAGCCGTGCTGTTTGTTCCCTGCATTCCCTTCTTCCTGTAAATGTCCTCAAGCGCAGGGCCCGGGCCTGGGAGGTGACGGGGGTGACGGGGGAGCTGCCACCGTGCATCTGTCTTTGGTGCTTGCCCTGCAGGGAGTGATTGGTTCCTCCTCCCTATGCCACCCCCCCATGATGCCTCTGTCCCGCTGTCTGAGATCTGTGGGGGTCTTCTTGCTGCCAGCCCCCTGCTGGGGGCCCCTGCAGAGGTGGCTGGGTCCCCTCCGGCGGCCTGCTCTGGTGTACAGGGGCTCGGTCCTGGGGGCTTGGCACAGTGCCCACGGCCGGTGCCAACCATGGACAGTGGAGCCTGGGTGAGTGTGGGGGTGTGAAGGGTCGTGGGGAGGGGAGCAGGTGACCAGGCGTCTGACTCCTTGTCCTCCTCAGAGCTCATTACTCCTCCCTCACGATGAACGGAGACCAGACACTGGACGTTTATGCCCAAGAAAAGCAGGATTTCCTGCAGCACTTCTCCCACATTGTCAAGGTGCTGACGGAGGACGACGCCCAGAGCCCCGGGACGGGCGATGCGCTGGCCCGGCTCAAGGAGGTGACCGACTGGCAGTTTGAGGGAGTGACGTGTTGGTCACCCTTGTCTGTATACTGGCATGGGGGCTAAGGGGACGTCTTCCCAGAGCACTAGATCTGCTTGTCCACCGAACAGCACAAGGAAAAGAGGGGCCCCCGCAGGAGATGCCCCAGCCTGGGTCCCCTTCACGCTCTCCTCTGACCAACTCTGAGGGAGCCTTGTCTTTAGATCAGGGAGAGGCGTTTCACGGGCAGAAGGCTGAGCTGTGGGGACGAGGGGGAGGCTGGGAAAGGGCGGGTGGGTTGTCAGGGAAGGTGCGGGAGAGGTGGGGATGGGCCGGAACTCGAGGACAGACCCCAGCACGCCAGCCACTCCGGTAGCATGAGCCACGCTCTCCCCGGTGCCTGCCCTGAGCCCAGGAGCTGATGTTCAGCGGCACTATTACAGGTGCTGAGGAGCACAAAGCCTGCGAGCACCTCTTCTCTTTTTTTTTTTTTTTTTTTTTTTATCTTTTCACATTTATAGAGAGAAATTATCTTTTTGTCTTCAGTGCATATTTATTTCTATTTTACTTTTTGACAGGTAGAGAGAGAGACAGAGACAGTTAGAGAACCGAACTGTGGGAACTCCCCAGTTCAGCACGTGGGTCCTGCCTGGGCCGGAGCCGGGATTCGATCCTCGGTCCTCATGGCCTCAAAGCGAGCGCTCAACCCGCTGAGCCGTCCCGGCTTTCCCCAGCACCTCTTCTCTTAATGGCTGTGTTCTGGGACTTGGGGGAAGTAACTCTGGAGGCTCCCTGGGAGAGAAGTCGTGGTTGGAAGTAGAGGCGGGAAGGACGAGACGCTGAGAACCTGCTCCTCTGCCCTGCCCCCCAGATCCTGGAGTACAACATCCTCGGAGGCAAATACTTTCGTGGTTTGACTGTGATGGTAGCGTTCAAGGAGCTGATGGAGTCAAAAAAGCTGGACGCTGACAGTCTCCAGCGAGCCCTGACTGTGGGCTGGTGTGTGGAACTGGTGAGCGGGGTGGGGAGGGCCGAGTGGGAAGAGGGTGTCTAGAGTGGGGGTGCCCTGGGGCTGGCCTGAAGCTCATTTGTTGGTTGTCTCTGTGCCTCTGGTCGCCACAGCCGAGTTGACAGCGCCTCCACGGTGAGCAGGCGGCGGGACCTCTCTTGCTTGTAGAGCACGTTTCACCTGCAGGCTGCCTGCTGTGGTCCAGCTCTCCTGTGAGCAGAGCGACACAGTTCTTCCAAAAGGGAAATTCAGGAGCAGAGTCTGACGTCTGAGCAGCCACTGAGTGTTGGTGGCTTGGGCTAGAGGTTCCCTTATGATTGACTTTCCTTTATTTTTTTATTGTTTTTGACAGAGCGAGAGAGAGAGAGAGAGAGAGATACAGAGACAGAGAGACAGAGAGAGGGGGGAGGGCCCAGAACAGTCTCCATAGTTGCACATCATTGGTTTTTCCACACAGTTTCATTCCACAGGTGGGCGGGGCTGCACAGGGCAGGGACTGGGCCGGGGTCTCACCCCAGTGAGAACTGAACTGGGGGCACTCCCCAGCTCAGCATATGGGTCCGCACGGGCCGGGGCCGGGATTCGATCCTCGTTCCCGGGGCTGCAAAGTGAGCGCCCAACCCACTGAGCCCTCCCGGCTTCCCCTGACTTTTCCTTTTAACCCTGGAGAGGCCGCGGCAGTGCTGAGAGATTCGTTTGTGTCTCTCGGGTCAGCGGCGGCCTTCGCAGGGTCAAGTCCAGGCCAGTTGCTGGGCAGAATGGCCCACGCTCGTCTGGACCTGGTGTCTCTCATGATTACAGTCAGGCTAAGCGTTTGGTGAGCAGGCTCCTCAGGTCACGGGCTGTATTTCCCAGTCCTTCCCGCCATAGCACATACCTGGGAAGACCATTCACAGAACAGCTCAGCACGGATGTGCCAGTCCCGTAGATTTCACATGTCACTGATCTGGGGTGTTTGGAAAGTCCCCCTAATAAAGATGAGGTACAGGCGGCTCAGAATCACTGCTGGGGGTCAGAGGAAATTGAGGGGGGCTGCAGAGCGGGTGCCCTTTGGAGACTCCTGGTTGGGGTGCTGGTTGGAACCACATGGCCTGTGCAGTCACTCTTAGAGGCAGCAGATTGGTGGCTTCAAAGGGACGATGCCAGTCCATGTAGATATGATGCAAGTAAGACATGTGCCCCCAACGTGGAAAGCCCAAGCCCCGCCCATGGTGAGGTCAGGGGTCATGGTGCCATGGCCGCCTCCTTCCCCGGGGACTCCGGCCTGGAGCAGCAGCGGAGATCCAGGGGCCCGTTCTGCATAGCCGGTGCCGGAGCTGGTGGGCAGCGCTGGGCGCTCCCCCTGCGCACACCTGGTCAGAATGGGGGTCGATTTCCATCCCAGCACGTGTAGTCTGGCAGCAGGAAGCACCGTGGGGTCACCGTGGGGTTTCTGTCACCTGTGTACGCGGCTGTGTAGGCTCCAGACGTGCCCCCGGGGCCCTGGCTCCAAGGAGCTCAGTCTGGTGGGAAAAGCAGCCCATCCTGGTGCATCTGGGGAGCAAGCCCGTGGACCTGCACATGTGCACCCCCAGAGGAGCTAGCGGGGGTGGGGCTTTGCTCCCGGCCATTGGCTGTGTCCCCAGGGAGCCTGGTGACAACATGGCACCTGTAGCCTTTGGTTTTGGAGGTCACAGTCAGGTTGCATGAAGGCTTCCTCTGGCGTCTTGGACGTTGCTGGCAGGAGTACAATAAGGCTCATCCGTGTCCCCGAGGCTGCGCCCTGTGCAGGGCCGCTGGGCCGAGACGTCGGCGCTCGTGGGCTCTTGCTCTGCACACGAGGCTTCCTGTGCCGTCGGACAGAGGAGCCTGAGGGTCGCACGCCCCTCTTCTCTCCCTAGCTCCAGTCTTTCTTCCTGATGACAGACGACATCATGGACTCGTCCCTCACCCGACGGGGCCACATCTGCTGGTATCAGAAGGTAAAGTGGGAACAGGCTGCAGGGAGGCTGCCGGTGACAGGGTCTCGGGCTGCGTCTAGGCCGGAGGCCGACTGCCTGCCCTTCTCCCCCTTGTTCCCCCGACAGCCTGGCATTGGTCTGGACGCCATCAACGATGCTTTGCTTGTGGAATCGTGTGTCTACCGGCTGCTGAGGCGCTACTGCCGGGGGCAGCCCTTTTACCTGCACCTGGTCGAGCTGTTCCTGCAGGTGTGGCAGGCGCTGCGCTGGTTCAGGGCACAGGAGAGACCTGGGTCCTCCCTGAAGAGGAATAACCGAGGGAGGGACTTGGGTAGGGGGTGGCAATGGCAGAAGCTGGGCGCTCTGTCCCTGTGGGGTTGGGAGGGGTTATGGAGTGTGTGTGCACGGACGCGGTCCTTGAGGTCTGGGGCCCTTTCTTAGCACCGTGTCAGCTGGAATGGGATGTGGGGCCCAGGGTTCTGCACCTCCCACTTTCGCCCCAGCCCCAGCGAAAGCCAGCTCACGGGCGGTCTTCCCCCTAGACCACCTACCAGACCGAGATTGGACAGACCCTGGACCTCATCACCGCCCCCCAGGGTGACGTGGATCTCGGCAGATTCTCGGAGGAGAGGTGACGGACACGAGGGACCATGACCGGACGGTGAGGGAGGGCTCCAGGTGGGCCTCACGTCTGAGGGGCTTATCTTCTCCCCCTGCTCAGGTACAAGTCCATCGTCAGATACAAGACCGCCTTCTACTCCTTCTACCTTCCTGTGGCCGCTGCCATGTACATGGTGAGGGCCCCCCCAGCCCTGCCTGCCCCCAGGTGGCGTCTGCACAGGAGGGCACACCTGGTTCCCCCGTGAATGGCTGTGTGGCCTTGAACAAGCTAGGGGTGCCCTGAGCCTAGTTCCTCAGCTGTGAGGAGGAGGAGGAAACCCTTACGTCACCCGTTGTTGTAAAGGTTCATCGCGGCCGTGTTCACGGGAACAGGACGTCCTCCCTGTGTGTGTGGACGGGCGGGGGGAGCCAGGGTCAGGCTGGATTCCCGGGCGCCCCTGCGGTGAACTGCCCGCCCTGCCCTTGCTTCTCCAACTTCCCTTTTCACCCTGAAAGTGGGAAACAGCAGAGAGATTAGGACAGAGGATCACGCAGCCCAGGGGGACAGTGTGAGGGTGCCGGGAGCGGATTAATGTCTGCCATGACTTGTTCCCACAACCGGGGGTGGAGGTGGGACTCCCCAGATCAGGGAGGCCGGGGTAGCTGAGAGAAGACTTGGGGTGCACTCGGGTGAGCCCTGTGTTACTGACCCTGTCGCTGCAGGCGGGCATCGACGGCGAGAAGGAACACGCCAACGCCAAGAAGATCCTGGTGGAGATGGGGGAGTTCTTCCAGGTTCAGGTAGGAAGGCTGGGCCCCCGCTTGCCACCTCCACGGCCCTGCAGAGCCTCAGCCCCCTCCTCTGCTCCCCTGCGCAGGATGACTACCTAGACCTCTTTGGGGACCCCAGCGTGACAGGCAAGATCGGCACCGACATCCAGGACAACAAGTGCAGCTGGCTGGTGATCCAGTGTCTGCTGCGTGCGTCTCCGGAGCAGCGCCAGATACTGCAGGTGCCGCGCGGGGGCCACTCCCGGGCGGTGGGTCTCGTGGGGCCATCTCCCCCCCAGGGCGCATCTGACACCGGCAGCTGACATTTTTTGTTCCTGCCTGGTGGGCGCACTTGCTGCAGGTGTCTCGAGGGCCGAGGGCAGGAGGACAGGTTACCATGGGCACCGCTGCCCCAGGACAGAGAACTACTGGCCCCAAATGTCACCCCCACCTGGGCTGAGAAGCCCTGGGGGGAGCCGGCTGAGGGCTGGGGCAGCGTCTGAGCACCTGCACGGGGCGGGGCACAGCCTCAGGACGAAACCGGAGGCAGGGACCAGTGGAGGTGTTCTGGAATATTCCAGAGGGGCGTGGGGGTCCTGGGGGAGCCTAAGTCTGTCTCCCTGCCTCTGACCCTTTGCAGGAGAACTACGGGCAGAAGGAGCCCCAGAAGGTGGCCCGCGTGAAGGCGCTGTATGAGGAGCTGGGCCTGCCTGCGGTGTTCCGGGGCTACGAGGAGGACAGTCACAGCCGCCTGGTGGCCCTCATCCAGCAGTGTGCCCCGCCCCTGTCCCCGGCCATCTTCCTGGGCCTGGCCCACAAGATCTACAAGCGGCAGAAGTGAACCGGGCTGCCGGGCGGGAGGGGCCCTCAGTGAAGGACAGTGTGTCCCCCCCGCGTCCTCGGGAGGTTCTTGGAAACTGATCCAGGAGGGTGGTCCGCATGGCATCCAGCGTGTGGTATGAAGACAGGCGTTTACGCCTGGGGGTCATCCTCCTGCGACTGAGGCTGCCACAGGCTAATCGATAAACGAGTGGACTGTCTGTGGCCGTTTTGTGATCACAAAAATGTCCTAAACTTCTAGAGGTTCAACATACTTTATTACACACTGAAGTAAACGTGAGCTACGCACAAGAAAGTTGAATAAACAGTCACTATTTTCCAACCTGCCTGTGCCTGGTGGGGGTGTGGGGGTGGCGGGCGTGGGCCCTGCAGAGGAGGTCCTTTGGCTGCAGGGCGCAGCCCCCACCCCGAGACAGACCGTAGACACAGCCACGCAGCGCCGTGTGTCTGGGATGCGGAGGAAACGAGTCCCAGGAGCCAGTCCCACGCAGCGCCGGGGAGATCGTGCCCGGCCCACCCACACGCCCCCGGCAGAATGGGTTTTGTCTCAAGGGCAGATAATGTCACCCGACACGCTTTACTGAGCGGGGGAGGGGGCCACACCGGCAGCCAGGACTGCTGGCCTTGGTTTTCAGACGCCCTAGGACAGGGCAAGAGCCGCCCGGTGGGCCTGGGGTGACACCGGCATGACGTCAAACGCGGGGGCGGGGCCAGCGCGGCGCCACGCCCACGCGGGAAGGGGCGCGGCTGCGCAGCGCGGGCTTGTCCTAGCGGCCCTCCCCGAGTCTGCGGGGAAGGGTGGGGACCGGGGACAGCGGGGAACGTGCGAGCCACGGAGGAGCCCAAGGTTGGAGCGGTTGCAGGAGGACGGCGGTGAGGAGGGCTGGGCCTGGGCGTGTGGATGAATGGATGGCGTATGCGGGTTGGGGTCGGAGACGGAGCAGCGACAGTGAATCGGGTGCGGCGGCGGCTGGATGATGGGCAGGCGCGGGGAGGATGGACGGAACCGGGTCCCGGCGGGGTGCGGCTGCACCGCGGCTGTAGGCTGGAGCCTGGGGGCTGTGCAGGCTGGCCTGCCCCCCACGCCCGCCCCTCCCCTGCATCCGCCGGCCAGGCGCGCCCCGCTCCATTTCAGAGCATCGGGGCGGGGCCTCCCGGGGCGGCTTCCCCTGGGAGCGACTGCGGCAGCGAGGACCTGGGGTCCATTCCCGGCCGCATCCTTTCTCAAGCCCCCGCGCCTGCACGGAGGTGCAGAGCGCAGCCGCGGCCTCTGCCGCTCCCGGGGGGCTACAGCGCCTCCATTGCAAACACTGCGGAGGAAGCCGAGGACCCGGGGGTGGCCGTTGGCATCGCATTTGAATACTGTCCCAGGCCCCGCTCCTGCTGCCAGTCACCCCGGTGTCCTCCCTGCGTCCTCACTGGCTGGGGTTCACCGTCCCTGTCTTCTAGGTCTGCATCGGCGGTTGCCAGGTAGGCGGATGTGAGAGGCCCGGTCCGCCGGGTTCTCTGGAGGCCACCCGGTTGCCGTGGGCACCATGTTGTCCCCTCAGAGGGCTTTGCTCTGCAACCTCAACCACATCCACCTGCAGCATGTCTCTCTGGGCCTGCACTTGTCCCGCCGTCCTGAGCTACGCGAGGGGCCCGTGAGCGCATCCCCTCCCCCCGGGGACACCGGGGGCAAGGAGGGCCGCGGCCCCTGCAGCGGGACCCTGGTGGACGCCAATTCCAACAGCCCAGCCGTCCCCTGCCGCTGCTGCCAGGGGCACCGGCCGCCGGGCCTGGACACCCGGCAGGACCCGGCCCAGGAGGAGGAGGGGGCTGCCTCTCCCTCAGACCCCGGCTGCTCGTCCTCGCTCAGCTCCTGCTCGGATCTCAGCCCCGATGAGTCCCCCGTCTCGGTCTACTCGCGGGACCTGCCGGGCGACGACGACGTCCACCCTCGGCCCAGCATCCTCCCCCAGGAGCCGGGCTCCCCGGCGGCTTCCGCAGGCCCGGGCGCCTGCTCCCCCGACAGCTTCTGCTGCTCCCCGGATTCCTGCTCCGGCGCTTCCTCCCCACCCGGCCCGGGCCTGGACTCCAACCGCAACGCCCTGAGCACCGGCCAGGACCTGCCCTCCCCAGGGCTGGAGGACGACGACGGGGCTGCGGGGCAGGACCTCCCCACCTCCGAGCGCCCGGAGGACGACGACGGGAAGACCGACGCGGGGAAAACCGAGCCCAGTTGGAAAATCAACCCCATTTGGAAAATCGACACAGAGAGATCGGAAGCCGGCTGGAAAGCCACAGAGAACGACGACTCGGGTTGGAAAATCAACGGGAACGCGGAGCCCGGAACGCTCGGCTCGGGCTGCAGAACCGACGCGGGGATAAGTGCTTCTGGCTGGAAAGCAGGTGCCGGGGGAGGCCATGGGGGGCGGCGCGGTGACGTCACCGAGCAGCCGGCGCCCCACCGGACGATCACATCCTTCCACGAGCTGGCCCAGAGGCGCAAGCGGGGCCCGGGGCTGCCCGCCGTGCCCACGGCCAAGAAAGACCGCAGTGACTGGCTCATCGTCTTCTCGCCCGACACCGAGCAGCCGCCCGCGGGGTCGCTGGGCAGCTCGCCGGCGCCCGCCCGGGAAGTCACCACCTTCAAGGAACTTCGGTCCCGAAGCCGGGCCCCGCCTCCGCCGGTCCCGCCCCGGGACCCCCCAGCCGGCTGGGCCTTGGTCCCGCCCCGGCCCCCGCCCCCGCCGGTGCCTCCCCGGAGGAAGAAGAGCCGCCCGGGGCTGCAGCCCATAGCGGAGGGGCAGCCCGAGGAGGGCCGGGCGGCCAGCCCCGAGGCCCCGGCCGCCAAGGAGCCCGAGGAGCGCGGCGCGCAGGCCGGCCTGGAGGGTAAGAGGCCGCCGGAGGCCTGGGCGGCGGCCAGGCAGGATCCCCCCGCCCCGGCCCCGGCCCCCGGGGGGCGCGCCGGGGCCGGGGAGCCGGGCGGGCCGCGGGCTGACGGGACTAACGCTCTGCTCCCTCTTTCTCCCGCCCCCGCCCGCCTGGCTGCGCGCCCCGCTGCCCTCCCGCCCCGTCCGCCCCGTCCGCCCGGCCCCGCCTGCAGCCCGCCCCCGCCTGCGCCCTCCGCCCCCGGCCTGCCGGGTCTCGGCTGACGGGCGCCCCGTGCTGGAGCGCGGGGGCGCGGGCGCAGCCGGGCCCCGGCTCCTGGCGCCTCTGGCCCGCTGGCCCGGCGCCGGGCTGCGGCTGCTGGGGGCGCCGAGCTCCCCCGAGGAGCAGCTGCTGCCCGTGCGCCTGTCCCCGGTGGGAGCCTACGCGCCGCCGGCTCGGGGGGCCCTGCCCTGCCTGGCCAGCCCCGAGCTGGCTCTGCTGCTGTCCCCGCTCTTTCCCAGAAGTAGCACCTTCCCTGCCGCGGCCCCCCCACCCCGCCAGGTACCTGCCCCCTCGTGGCCGCCGCCACCTCGCCCGCCGAAGGCCGCTCGCTGGACCAGGAGCTCACCGCCTCCGCCCAGGCTACGTAAGACCCACACGGGCCGGCCCCGCAGGCCCCGCCCCCGGCGGCCGCCCCGCCCCCGTGAGAGGGACACGGGCCAGCCCCGCAGGCCCCGCCCCCGGCGACCGCCACGCCCCCGGCGACCGCCCCGCCCAGGCTACGTAAGACCCACACGGACCGGCCCCGCAGGCCACGCCCCCGGCGGCCGCCCCACCCAGGCTACGTAAGAGGGACTCGGGCCAGGCCGGCAGGCCACGCCCCCCGGCGGCCGCCCCGCCCCCGTGAGAGGGACTCGGGCCAGCCCTGCAGGCCACGCCCCCGGCGGCCGCCCCGCCCCCGTGAGAAGGACACGGGCCAGCCCCGCAGGCCACGCCCCCGGCGACCGCCACGCCCCCGGCGGCCGACCTGCCTAGGCTACCTGAAAGGGACTCGGGTCAGCCCCGCAGGCCCCGCCCCCGGCGGCCGCCCCGCCCCCGTGAGAGGGACTCGGGCCAGCCCTGCAGGCCACGCCCCCGGCGGCCGCCCCGCCCAGGCGACGTAAGACCCACACGGGCTAGCCCCGCAGGCCACGCCCCCGGCGACCGCCACGCCCCCGGCGGCCGACCTGCCTAGGCTACCTGAGAGGGACTCGGGTCAGCCCCGCAGGCCCCGCCCCCCAGGCCGCCCCGCCCCCGTGAGAGGGACTCGGGTCAGCCCCGCAGGCCCCGCCCCCCAGGCCGCCCCGCCCAGGCTACGTAAGAGGGACACGGGTCGGCCCCGCAGGCCCCGCCCCCGGCGGCCGCCCCGCCCAGGCCGCCGCCGCCGCCTGGAGCTCCCGGGCTGGGCCCTGCCCGTGGACCTGGGGCTGACTCCGCGCGTTCATTGGCTCCGGGGAGGCGGGCCCGGCGCTGGGGCAGGTTGCTCCCCTGCCCGCTAGCGGGGCCCGGCCCCTGTGCCTGGAGGCCCGGGCGCAGCGGGAGCCGGTTGGCGCGGCTTCCGTCGTGCACCGGGGGGCGTCCCAGCACGTCGCTGGTTAGGGACCTTGGGTCACACCCAGTGTAGCTCGGGCCTGACTCCCAGCTTGTTCCCCGAGCCCCTCGGCCGACGTGGGCCCGGCCACGCCTCCCCCGTGAGACCAGCGGCCCCACTTGCGCTGCGGGCGCGCCCTGCGCCGAGACGCTGGCGGGAGGCCGGGGTTTCCCGCTTCCCGGCCCTCGGGGTCCCTCCCTCTCTCCGCCCATTGCCGTCTGTCTGTCTTTCCATTGGCCCGGGCACCCCACGTGCCCCGCAGGTCTCCGCGGGCAGAACGAGCGCCCGGGGCGGGCGCAGGGTGCCCTTCCGTCCCCTCGCCCTACGGGCCGAGGCGGGCGCTCCCCGCGCCAGGGCTTCCGGGATCCAGGAGGTGGGAGCCCGGCCCCGCGGGAGCGAAGGGGACCCGGGGCGGGGCGGCGAGTGCTGGGATCCGAGCAGGGTGCCACTCGGGGCGCCCGGGTCGAGCTGCCCCGCGCGCTCCCCAGCCCCGCGTCCCCTCCTCTCCAAGCGGCCTGGGGAGCAGGGGGCGCTGCGCACTTGCCGGAGGCGACCTGTGTGGACGCCCGGCGCCCTGGGGCAACCCTTGGGTAAGTGCCAGCGCGCTCTCCCCGTTCCCCAGTCCGCAGTTCCTGGTCGTTCACCGGTGTCCCCGGGGCGCAGCGACTGTGGATGGCAGAAGCGCAGAGCGGCATTGGCCCGCTGCGCGCGCAGAAGAAAGGTAGGACGCCCTGCCCGCGGCCCTCCTGTCCCGGGGTGGCGGTCACCCCTCCAGGTGCCCCCGAGAGACGGGGGGCTTTGATCCGTCGCCCCTCCCCGCGCCCCTCCCAGGCCTCCTGATCGCCGTGAGCGCCTCGGTGGATAAAATCATCTCGCACTTCGGGGCGGCCCGGAACTTGGTGCAGAAGGTGAAGGTGTCTGCGGGAGGGCGTCGGGGCAGCGAGGCGACCACCGTGGCCCCGGGGGGCAGGGGGCGGGGGCTTCCCCGGGCCCATGCTCACCGTGCTGCCTCCAGGCCCAGTTGGGGGACAGCCGGCTGAGCCCAGATGTGGGGCACCTGGTGCTGACCACCCTCTGCCCGGCCCTGCACGCCCTGGTGGCCGACGGGCTGAAGCCTTTCAAGAAGGACGTCATCACCGGGCAGCGAAGGAGCAGCCCCTGGAGCGTGGTGGAGGCATCCGTGCAGCCAGGTGGCCGGGCGGTGCGGGCGCGGGGCAGGGGCCGGGGCCGCGCTCGGGGCCTGGCTGACGGCACCCGTGCCCCTCAGGCTCCAGCCCTCGGTCCCTGGGAACCCTGTACGGTCAGGTCAGCCGCCTGGCCCCGCTGAGCAGCAGCCGCAGCCGCTTCCACGCCTTCATCCTGGGCCTCCTCAAGTGAGCGGCCTGCCTGGTGCCCGGCCTGCAGCCTGGAGGCCGCGGGTGGGACGCGGGGCCGGTGCGCCAGGGTCCCCCCCCAGCCCCGTCGCCGTCGGGGCTGAAGTCCTCCGCCCCCTGAGCCTCTGTCCCCTCTTTCCCCCCCAGCACTAAGCAGCTGGAGCTGTGGTTCTCCAGCCTCCAGGAAGATGCAGGTCAGAGGCGCAAGCGGCCGAGGAGGGGTTGCTAGGCTACGAGGGGACGGGAGAGGGCCTGCGCTGGTCCCACGGAGGCCGGACGATCTCAGTCCGCGTCTAGACCTTCTCCCGCTTCAAACTCCTTTCGAGGAGTCTCACCGCCCAGCGGGGGAAAAGCCCCAAGTCCTCACGCTGAGGCCCCCCAGGTCCCACGCCTGGGGCTGCGAGTCTGGCTCCTGCTGCTCCTCGTCTCCGATAGGCCCGCCTTCAGGGAGGCCCCGCCCCGGCCCCGCCCCCTAGGAGGGCCCCGCCCCGGCCCCGCCCCCTAGGAGGGCCCCCACGCGCTCTGCCCCCATGACCCCCCACGCGCTCTGCTCCCATGACCCTCCGCGCTCTGCCCCCAT
>PVKE010003648.1:0-70524 GCA_004027555.1 Craseonycteris thonglongyai | reverse complement strand
AGTTATTTCTATTTTACTTTTTGACAGATAGAGAGAGAGACAGAGACAGAGACAGTTAGAGAACCAAACTGTGGGAACTCCCCAGTTCAGCACGTGGGTCCTGCCTGGGCCGGAGCCGGGATTCGATCCTCGGTCCTCATGGCCTCAAAGCGAGCGCTCAACCCGCTGAGCCGTCCCGGCTTTCCCCTGTTTTTGTTTTAAAATACTGAATAGGTGTTCATTTTATCAAATGTTTTTTCACATCAATTAACATTACCATGAGGTGAACCCAGATATATTCTTTTAAAAAAAAATAGAGGTGAGATTCACAAAACATACAATTAACTCATTTTAAACAATTCAGTGGCATTGTACAACCACCACTCTATTCAATTCCAAAACATCTTTGTCACCCCAAAAGAAAACCCTGTATCCATTAAAGCAGTTATTCACCCTCCTCACAGCCTCTGGCAACCATCTATTTGTGTTCTGTGTCTATGGATTTGCCTATTCTGGATACTTTAGTATGTCACCTTTCATATCTGGCTTCGTTCATTTAGCACATTTTTGAGGTTGATTCACATTGAAGCATGTATCAGTAGTTCATTTCTTTTTATGGCTGAATAATATTCCATTGTATGGACATGCCACAATTTCTTTACCCCGATATAGTCTTAACCACTATTCGATGCTGTCTCCCCATGTACTGGGTGGGATCTTTAGCTCTGCAGATACAGCGAAAAACAAAGGAGAACTGGCCTTGCCCAGGTGGAGCTTAGGTGTCTTCTGGAGCTTAGCACTCTCTGTGGCAATTATGTAGGTCCATCTCTGACCACACTGGGGGCCTTGTGCGATCTTGCTCATTTGTCTGTATAGCGCTAGTGTCTAGCCCAGTGCTCATAGCTGGATGAGTTTTAATCTGGGAAGGCTTCATGGAGGAAGCAGCTTTTAAGTGGAGCCTTGGAGTTTGAGGAGTTGAGTGGTTTCCTTCAGCCCACAATAATTAATAACAGCCGCCATTTATCAAGCACATACTATATGCCACACACTGTAATGAGCACATTAAGTTCCCCCAGGGCTGTAAGTGAGTGAGGGGCAGAGGAGAGTTTGGATTTGAACTCTGACCCACACCCCTAATGATGGCCTTATACTGCCTTTTCCAAGTCTGGTTCTAGATGAGGGATGGGGTCTTTCTTCTCTGGGGGCATCTGGACAGGACTAGGGAATGATAGGATGTTGGGTAAAGCGTTGACTTGGGACACTCCAAGTGTTGGAAAGGATTCCTCAGCTCTTAACCTCTGGGTGCTTCCAGTGTAGCTGAGGCCCTGGGCCTCCGGAGAGCCCCTTCTTGGCCCCCTTCCTTCTCCCAGCACCTTCTCCCCTCTTTCCTTGTAGCCCCTCCAGCTCACTGGGCGGTGCTGGAATCTGTGGGGAAAGGAGCAGGATTTCGGCTAAATATAAACCAGGCTGTTCCAGTTTCCAAATAGAACAAAGGAGCAGGGTGTTAAGTTGATTTTTATAAATAAAGAGAGAGGGAGTGAGAGAATATTTTTTCGAGATGTTTAATAAAATTGCCTTGTTAGAAGCAGGAAAATCACTGGGCTGTGGTGGGAGGGTTTGGAGGGGGGAGGGGAAGGACGGGGAATGCTTCCTCTTTTGTGCTGTGAAACTTGGGGATGTCCTTGTCCTCTTCCCGGGACCAGGGAGAGACGGTGGGGCAGAGAGGGGTGAAGAGGCAGGGCAGGGGCGTGAGGGTCCCTGGGAGGGGGAGGAGGAGGATAGGAAGGCTCCTAATCCTATGCAGTTACTGTGCATCAAGCGCCCACTGTATGCCCTTTCCTGTGCTAGATATATGCCTCATCTCACCAAATGCTCAGAGTCAGAGCGCATGAGGTTCGAATTCCATTTTTGGGTTCTCCATCTACCTCTCTGATCTCATTTCCTTTCTCTCTCCTCCTCTCATTCCTCTCCCACCACACCAGCTCCACACACCAATCTCATTCTCTTCTCCAGGCCTATGTGCCTGCTCTTCCCTCCGCCTCGTAAGTCTCACAGCCAGATCCTTCTCATCATTCGGGTCTCAGAGGAAACGCCACTTTCTCTTTGACCACGGAGTCTAAAAGAGCGCTCACCTGCATGTCACTTCTGAAGCTATTTATCTGCTTACGATGTCTCTCTCCCTCCACCAAAACGAAAGTCCCACAAAGGCAGAAGTCTTGTCTCTCATCTGCTGCAGTAGCACCAGGGTCTACAGCAGAGCTGGGCACATGGTAAACACTGCTAAACATGCATCTGCTAAATGAATGGACAAGTGAAAGAGGCTCAGAGAGGTGAAGTGAGTTGCCCGATGTCACACAGCTAGGAAATGACAGAGCCAGGAGGGAGCCCAGATTTGTCTGACCCCTGAATGCATGCCCTTTCTGCTATTTTAGGAGGCTTCCAGCATGGTGGAGGAGGGGACTTGAGGGGGGGTCCCTTTGGCACTTGGGAGTTTGAGGGGGATGATCAGACATAACCCTAGAGGATCAAAGGGAGTCAGTGAAGCCAAATTGTCATTATTACTTTCATCCTTAAACAATATGTGTAACATAAAAATGATTAAACAATAGAGCTTCTTGGGGGGGTGGGCATTAAGTAGTGAGAATTTTACTCAGTATCACCCATGGGAGAGTAATCTAAGCTCTGAGGAGGTAGCAGAGGGCTCTCACCTCAGCAGCTGGGAGGGATGGCCAGAGGAAGCAGTGATATCTTGCATTCCTGCCTGCCTACCTTCTTTTCCCTCCTCCCCTCGTCCCATCTTTATTCTTTCATGTCCACTCACAGTGGTGCCTCAGGTGTGGGGTGGGCTAGGAGCAGTGGCTGTGTATGCCCCAGGGTCTCAGGGGAGGTGGCTATGCCTTTCTGCTGCTGTCAGATCCTGTATGGCTTGGACTGGTCACATGGCTCCCTCCCAGTCTCTGTTTCTTCCCATGTAAGATGGAGACGCTGAAATTTGCTTGGTTGTGAAGATTAGAGATATTGCACTGTACGTATGTCAGGAACCCATGTGTCAAGCACATGGTAGATGCTCAGGGGAATAGATGGAAGCTTGCTCTGGATTGTACTGTAATTGAGCACAGGGTCTGTCACTCCATTCATTGAACAGCTACCATAGGCCAGGTTTTGGGCTAAGCATTCTGTGTGTGGTATCTCATTGAATCCCCATTCTAATGCTGCGAAGTTAGGTACTGTTATTATTACAATCATCTTCATTATTATGAATGAGGAAAATGGGGCTCCCAGGGGTGAAGTGACTTGTTCAAGGTCACAGAGTCAGAAAATAGCAGAGCTGGGATTGAAATCCAGGCAGGCCCAAGGGCAGGTCTTTGGTTTTTAAATATTATACAATCCTGCCTCCTAGAACTAACCAAGCAAAGGGCTTTCTGGTCTTCAGGATGTAGACTCTGATTTAAGGAGGGAGTGGCAGGGCCAGAGAGGGACATGGTGAGAAGCAGGGGTCTGGCTTTGATTACCAGGTCAGCGAGGGAGCCCAGGGCTGAGGGGCGAGTGAGAGGAGGGATGCTGCAGTTTAGGGGACTGTGTGGCTCCAAGGCTCTGACTCATTCATATGGAGCAGCTCGATTTCCAGCGCAGGATTTGCTATTTATAACCTGCAGGTTCTAACAGCCTTCCAAGCACAGAGCCCTGCAGCTACCTGGGGTCCTTCTTCCTGGGTGAGAAGGGGAAGGCATGTGGTGGGGAAAGGCCACAGCTGAGCCTCGTTTCTCCTTGCTGTTCGTTTTCCCATCAGCCCCAAATTCACACTGAAGTGCCCCGAGGCTCACTCTCAGGGTGTCTAGCTTGTCATCACTAGAGTGGCTGGCACCTAAGAGGCTTGAATGAATGAATGAATGGCAGTAGCTTCAGGCTTTTTTATTGGGTCAGAGCAAGTCATTTCTCTGCCCCAAACTCTTCAATGGTTCCCCATCTCATTGGAGGTAAAAGCCAAAGTCCTTACAGTGGCCTGCAAAGCTCATGCATAATCTGGCTCCTGCTCCTGACCTCCCACCTTCCTTCTTGCTTAGTTCACTCCAGTGGACTCCTTGCTACTCCTGGGCATGCACTAGGTACATTCCTGCTGTTTCCTCCCCTGGGATACTCTTCCCCCGACACTGGCACCTCCTTCAGGTCTTTGCTTCAATGTAACTTCTCAGTGAGGCCTTCCCTGGCCATTCTACTTAGAACTGCACACACGCCAAATGCTCCTTACTCCCTTTCCCTCCTTCATTCTTCTCCATGGCACTTAGCATCATCTAACACACCACATTCTATTACTAATTTATTACTTTCCAATAGTCTCCACCCTTATCCACAGGGAATGACATTCCATGACCCCCAGTGAATGCCAAAAAACCACAGATGGTACCAAACCCTATGGATACCGTGTTTTTTCCTTGACACACATACCTAAGGTAAAGTTTACAGCTTCTCTTTGGCCTAAACTGCCAGCATCACTGCCCTTGCACTTGGGGCCCATTGACAAGTAAAATAAGGGTTCCTTGAACCCACGCACTGTGGTGCCACCACAGTTGATCTGACGATTGAGGTGGCTACTGAGTGACTAATGGGTAGGGAGTGTATACAGCATGGACTCACCGAACAAAGGGATGATTCATGTGCGGGATGGGTCAGAGCGGGACAGCGTGCTACTCAGAACAGCGGGCAATTTAAAACATCTGAATGGTTTCTTTCTGGAATCTTCCATTAATTATTTTCAGACCTCAGTGGACCGTGGGTAAGTGAAATTGTGGAAAGCAAACTGCAGATAAGGGGAGACTATTATAGTCTGTCTCCTTTTATTAGACTGTCAGCTCTGGGAGGACAGGACTTCAGTCTGTTTTGACCTCTGCTGCATTCCCAGTCCCTGGAATAGTGCCTGGCACTTAGAGAGTGCTTAATAAATATTAGTATTTGTTGGCTGTATGAGTTCACTGAGATTTTCATGGACTTGCTGTGTGACCTTGGACAGCTAACATCACCTTTTTGAGCCTCAGTCTGTTGGACACAGTGACCTCCCAGTTTAGACAGTCCTCATCCTAGCTCCAGAGACTTTTTTTGTTTCTCAGAACATTTGCCAAAAGGAGAGCTGGCCACGCCTGGCTTGATAGTGTTCTCCCTGACCAGACTTCTCTGTGCAGCACTTAAGCCTTGAGCAGACATGTGCCAGCAGTCTTGTATCGACTCATCTGTTAGGAGCAGATGCATGTGTGTGAATGAGCTTCTACATGTGCTGGGGAACCTGGCTGGGTTGGGACATTCAGCAAAATGTTAGCACTGGTCCTATTTCTGTCTTCCTGCTTCTTTTTGTTTTCAAAGTAGAAATCTCCAGGAGCATCCCAGACCCTCCTTGAACGGGTAGAAACACCCTCTGCTCTGGAGACGCAAAGGAAGAGCTTGTTGGCTGTGAACCCTCATACCTGTGACAGGCTGTTTCCACTTCCTCAGCAGCCAGCTGTGAGAAACCCACGGTGGAGCTGCCCACCTTCCAGCGAGGGAAGCCCGCAGGAGAAATGCAGGTTTCCACGGGGATGCCAGGTCCATTTTTAGATCTCAGCTGTTCTGAACGGGAAATGGGTCCGAACATGTCCAGGTTTTACAGCAAAATCCCTGGCGTGTCTTTCTTCCTCACCTCCTTCAGGTCTTTGCTCAAATGCCAACTTCTCAGTGAGGTCTTCTCTGACCATTCTACTTCAATTGTACCCATACAACACACTCCTTAATATTCCTTGCTTAATTTTTCTCCAAGACACTTGCCTTTATCTAACATACTGTATATATTATGAATGGGCTTTGGAGTTTCTTATGAATAGCATGTTTATACACTATCTCATTTAATTGCATGATCTCCCCTGTTTTGGTACCCCCCCAGTCTACCCTGCACAACACCTGGCATCTGGTTGGCATTGCTACATTTTTGGTAGAAGAGTTAATTTTCCTAAGTAATGGGCAGCAGGCAATACTGTCATTTGATAGATGATGAAACAGACTCAGTGGTGACATGACTTGGCCAAAGTCACACAGCAGGACATGAACACAGGTAGGCGGCTGGCTCAGAGTTACTAGGGAAGGGGAGAGGGAACTCTCTCCCAGGGGTGACCACACTTTGGGAAAATGAACTTTATTTTTGAAAGATGAGTGAGGGCCTAAGAGAGCGTGGCATTTGGGAGCCAGAAAAACTTGGGTTTAAATCCCAGAACTGCCATTACCTGTGCCTTTGGACAAGCCTTTAAACCCACAGGAGCCTCAGTCTCCCCATCTGCAAAATGGACACTTCAACCCCTACCATACAAAGTTGTTGGGAGCATCCAGTGGGCAGCCCACCGTGCTCACAACAATCCCTTTCACAACTCTGCCCTCAAGAGGCCCAGGTTGAAATGCGCAGTCACAACATCCGGGGTAGAGAGGGGAGCTCACGTGAGGAATAATCCTGCGCATGCTCAGCGTCTTCAAGTCATGTGGCCACGGCGAGGCGAGGCGAGGCAAGAGGAACCTTTTCCTCGCTTTGTGACCCTTAGGACCCATATGTTGTCACCTAGGCTGGAGCTCTGCGTTCTGGAGCACCTGGGTATATGCTTGAGGTGGGAGAGAGAATGTGAAAACCTAGTATCTCAAAAAGGTTTGTTTGGCCTTTCCATTCCTAAGGGAGGCTTTGTGAAGAAAACCGGATCAAGGAAATGGCAGAAATGGCCACCACCCTCCTGGGCAGCCCTTCTCTGTTAAGACAGGCAACAGATGAGTGTTCAGCCCTTCTCTGGTGTTGGGCACCGGAGGTACAAGGACACAGGCTCAGCTGGAGAAACAGACATTCCCTGGGAAGTGTAAACCGAGTGTCAACGGAATGGATGAGCCTGAGTTGTGTGGAGTGGGGGGAGGAAGACGATGCTGACAGATCTGGGAAGAGCGGGTGCAAAGTGGGAAGCAGCCTGGAGGGTGGAGAGAACTGAGGTGGGAGTGGCGGAACCTTGGACTTGATCCTAAGAGCAGTGGGAAGCCACGGAAGCCGGGGTATAATGTGATCTTTATAGTCCTGCACTAAATAATGTGTTGCCTTGCTTTTTCATACCGAAAAAAGAAAAAGAAAAAGAAAGGGGACTTTGAATTCCACACCTGCCATACTAATTTTTTTTTTTATTTTTCACCAGTAGCAAATAAGGGATTGGTGGAATATGGATTACATGTGCTAACAGACGCATTGCCTCACATTCTATATGTGGTCTATAAATGGTAGTTCCCTTATCTTCCCTCTAAATTCTAATTTCTGCTATTCCAGGAGCACCGAAGGAGTCCCGTCTTCCCTACAGACTAAAGATAAATTTCATTTGAAGTGTTCTGGATGGATGAAAAATCTGGATTGGTTCAAAAGATCAAGTGGTGAATATTTTACAATATGATTCTTCAAGTAGTAAGCTCCCCACGATCATACAATGTATTACTTGACTTATGGACATACAGTTTGTATTCAGCTTTTTAAGAGCACATTTATTACATTGAACAAGACCAAGGTTCACAACTTCAGCGCTCTTGTCTGTGCTGCTCCTTGCTGTTAGATCACCACCTTTCTGGCCACAGTGTAGGGTTTTGAATATCACTGATTGAATACTGGAATATGTTTTCTGCTAAATCTCAAGTTAGGGGCATCGGTTCTGCAGCTCTCTCTTTATAGTTGTTAACATGAATTTTGATGGCATGGAAGAATTTGTTCTCCGAATTATATTTAGCTCATACAAACTCTACTGCGCAATTATGTTGTAAAGAGGAATTAGGTTTTATCTTTAGGTGGTTGTTATAGCCTTGGGAAAAGGTGAACATTAAGAATAACTATAGTAGCATATTGTATTATTAATTTTGCTTTTTTGTTGAAACTGTGGTGTAGGGCCAAGAACAAGCTGACACATGTGGTAGGTATATCAGTCAGGGTCTCTATAAGAAACCAGGGGCACGTTCAGGTTTGGATCCTTAGAGGAGAGTTTAATAAAGGAACTATTCATAAAGGTTTGGGTAGGGTGGAGGGAACCGTAGGGATAGTGCAGGACCCAAGGGGCTGGTAATAGCCAGGGTCTTCATTACACCTAGATCAGAAAGTTTAAGGTTGGAAGAAATGACAGAACCCAGGAAGAGAGTTGTGTATGAAGTAAGCTGCCTGGAGAAGGAGTGGTGGGTGGCCTTTTGTCAAAAGACACAACTGACCTGAGGCGATCTAGCAGGGAGGGAACTGGGAGTATTTACTTCAACCTCACTCTCCTTCTCCCCTCCAGTTCCTGATGCTGCCTCCCATGGGCTGTACCCAAAAGCAAGCTTCCAGGGCAAAGGGACTAGCTGATAGAGACCAGTGGGGTGAGCACCCCAGGGCAAAGAGCAGGACGAATAGAACCATGCCTGTGGAGGGGCACATGGAAACCAGCTGGTACAGTAGGCTTCGTTTCTGTGCTGAAGAAAGACGTGCCAATTAGATCTTGGTAGTTCAGTGACAACAGTGAAATGATGAGGAATGGCAGCAGGTTCAGGGTTATGTACGTATTAGAAAAAGCATTGTATTGGGCATTTTGAGAGAAGCCCCACAGAAGCAAAAGAATCCAGAAATGCAATGAATTCTCCTTCCTGATGTATGCATTTTTAAGAACACATCCCCCATTCTATCAAAGTACCAGTAACCGTGACCCCCACAGTCTCAAAATCAGATTCTACTTCCCCAGAAGCAAGAGAGTTCAGTTCAGGCAAAGCACACGGCTTCTCAGTCCTGTTTGTGGTTCCTTGTCACGTTGGTACCTTTAAGGTAGTAGTTGAATAGTCATTTTTTTTTTTTTTTTCAGGCAAGGGGACCAGAATCAGATTAGTCATTGCCACTCTGGACATTGGACTTGCTTTTATGAATGGAGTCGATTGTGGTCTCCCATCTTCTGAATCTGTGAAATCATTCCTCTCATTAATGAGGTCCTCTCGGAAGAGGAGGGAACGGGTTGGAGTGACATGACTCTGACAAGCAAATCAATTCATTCCATTTGTTTCCTCTTTGAAAACAGCAGTCCTTGAGCGTTACATAATCTAATCTTCATGCCTCGCTGGTTTGTTCTGTCCTCCTGAGGAATTGGCAGATGGTGCCAATGCAGAGACCTGCGTACACGCCTCGCAAGCCTCCGGGTAGCAGAGAGCTGCTCGCAGTGTCTGTCTCTTGGCTGGGGTGGGGTGGGGTGTCCCTTGGGGTGTGTGTGTGTGTGTGGGGGGGGGTGTCCCTTGCTAGCATTTGTTTCCCTGGATCAGTTGGCTCTTTAGCATTCCTCAGGCACCACTGGCTTCTTGCCTTGGGCTCTCATTCCAAGATTAATTGCAAATGCTGAAAGCAGATAAAAAGAGAACAGAAAGTGAAGTTGAAAGGGCAGAGAATTTGCCAGATCTTTTCTAAGAGCCCTTTTCCGTTAAAGGCTGAGTGCCTTTGAGATTTTAGCTCCAGACCTTTGACTTTCTCCTCCAGCCTGGTCCCCCTGTACATCCTTGTTGCTGGGTTACACTTCGTCTGGGGACAGGGCTGGCTGTGTGGAAGCGGGGAGAGTACAGATCTGCTTGATCAAGTGTCTGAATTTCTCTCTCCTAGTGACTCACATACCTTCACGTACCTGATGGTTTCTTAGATAGGGCAGTTGCCCGGAATCCACCTTCAGGTCCGGGATGTCTTCCTTGCTAAAGGAAGATTATCTCAGAATTCTAAGGTGAGCCTCCCAGCAAGGCCCTATCAGCTGGAACCACAGTGTTTAGATGTCCAGGCAAGGACACTGCCTGTACATCTCCTCCCAAACCCAGAAATGGCAGCTAGTGGACTCCTACTGATACTTAGGACCAGGAATCAGCTGACATGCTCTGGTATTGCCTTTCAGTTGTTAAAAGACGGAAATACTTCCATGTCAGCTGGTGAACAGTTATATAAATCTGTGAGCTCCGGAGCACCTCCCATTCCTCTGCTAATACTCAAGTCTGCCGGGAAGGTCTTATTTTCAGTAATTTCATGAATAGTAGTACCTTCCCATGCAGCAATGTGAGCTTCCTTTGCTGAACCCATTTTGTTTCATCCGTGTGGTACCAGGAGGTCTGCTTGGCGTGGGGCCAGGCACAATGCCACATGCCACAGATATAACCACCCTGCTTGCAGACTGCACTGTTGGCTGACTCTGATTTTGGATGGAACCCCCAGGCAATTAAGACATCAGACCCTCCTGCCTGTGGCAAAAACATGCCTGGTCCTTAAAGGTCACATGTACCTTTAAGCTGGCTGTTCACTCAGCATCCAGGCTGTATTAAAAAGTACCTGCAACAGAAGTGATCTGTCTGCAGGAGATAAACAAACCAAACCCTGCAATCTCTTCTTTCAGTTCCATTTCCCCGCACTGAGTCCAAGCATAGGAGACTGATTTCTATAAACACAATAACATTTTGCTTCTCTTAATTTGTTACTCATTCACTAAACATTATATTAGTTGAGCATCTACTATGCTATTATGTGCCAGTCACCGTGCTAAGTGCTGGATGTCCACTAGTGAATACAGTGGACCCTGTCTCTGCTTTCATGGAACATTCAGTCTAGTGGGGGAGACAGATAATAAAGGAGGCCACTGTGGTTGGAGTATCATTCGGTCATCTGAGCATGGGTTACATTTCAGCTAACGGAAACTGCATGGATGTAATGACGACTTCCCAGTGTGTAGTATATTGATCGTATGCATGTATACTGCTGGAGTGCAGGGGTGGGGCGTCTGTATTAAAAGAGTAATGCATGGGATGGAGGGTGATCATGTTCTGCATCCTGTCAGGATCACAGAGAGGCTGAAAACTGTGCTGGATTAGGGATATTCTAAATGTGAATGATGGTGATGAAATGTTCTAATGTGTGGAGGTCTACTATGCTGTTCTTAAAAGGAGGTGGTAACTACTGACCATCAGTCATCTGTAGGGGATGGAATTTCTTTCTTCCATGTTTTCCTTCTCCTTTGCCTTTGAAACCAGGAAACAAATACAGAACTTGCTAGCTCAGATAAGGGGTGCACGCTGTACCCACAAAAACATGGGTAGCTGATAACCTACATAGGAATCAGCTTCTGACAAGCTTGGCCCCACTGTCAGAGCCTCTTACTAACTGAATTTGGTCACCACTATTTTGAAAATCACAATTCATGTCCCTAAGACGATCCAGTAGTAGTTGGTTCTACTTGTCAGCATTAATTATTTTTGCTCTACCTGTCCTGCTTGCTTGATTTTTCTTTCTACTGAGTTATTTATACATAGTGACATGTAAAGTCTTCACTGTGCAGTTCAGTTTTGACACATGCATATATTCTTCTAATCCACATCCCTTTTCATTTATTTTTAAAATCTTGGAATCCTCTTAGGTGATGAACATTTGGGTCCAAAGGCAGATTTCTGGAAAGGAATCCTCTATTCAGTTCACTGAACACCCTCTCTCCCCTCCCCACTTTTTTCATCCAATCCTTTCCTGGGTTCCCCAATCACCAAAGAGGACTAAAGGCTGTAATGACACTTTGTAATCCCAGCTTTCTGAAACCTAACAGAGCGATTTTGTTATCTGAAAACCAGGGAGAGATTAAGTGCAGAATTTGATTCTGTCAACAGCAGAAAGGCATAAGCTAGACTTGAAAAGTCAGAGAATTAGTTTAAGTACCACTGTGCAAAGGCTCCACAACCTTTTTCAGGACTCTAAACATGACCTATAGCCCCAGTCAGGAAAGGTCTGTTTTTAAAGGCGCTTGCTACAGGGACATGACATTATCAAACTGAAAGCTGTTAAATGAGAGATCTGTGTACATTTTAAGAATTTTGTCCCTATTCCTGCCCTTCTTCTGAGTGGATTCTCTTAGAAATGAGACAGAAAGGCAGCTAAATATACTGTTTTCTCTAGACTGGTGTGGTCCTGAGCCCATGTTTTCTGTTTAACTGCCTTGCATGCTGTGATGTCTTTCTAGCACTCCAAAACAACTCTTCTTTTGCATAACTTTCACGTAAGGATATAGAGTCAAATAATATAAAAACATGTAATCATTTAATAATTACAATTTATGTAACGCTTAAAGCAAGTGAGGGGCTTTATGCGATAATGCTTTTAAAGCTATAAAGGTATCTATAATGCAAAAGGGTTCTCTAAAAATTGTTTCTACGTGTCAGGGTACTTTGTAGTAACTGTGTTCCCATTATATTTCACAGACAGGCAAGCCATTCTCATCTACATCTAAGACTTTCTATGTCTTAATTGTGATATTTCTGAAATACTTCCTGAATCTGACCCATCCTGTACATGCAGTCCTTATTACCTCCCAACCAGACTTAAAATCCATAAAGAAAGGTATGTTGTTCACCTATTTTCTGTTCTCTTTCCAGTGTCTATCATATGGTGGGCACTCAATCATTTTTGTTAAAGGAATGAGCCTACTTTCTAATTGGGTTTGCCTGCAATGTCTTAGTCTGCTTCACAATGAATCAGCATTATCTTCAGAAACACAGTTCTGCTTATGTCCTCTATGCTTTCGTAAAACCTTCAAGGACTCTCTATCATCTATGCAGGGGTCTCCAAACTTTTCAGCCCGCGGGCCGCATTAACTATCAAACAGCAGTTTGGGGGCCGACTACACACTTGAGGTCCAAATAAAAAAGAATCAAAACATAGACGTTGTCTTTAATTATTTATTTAATATTATTTTATTCAGATAAAAAGGTCTCCATGGGCCCGATGAGAGGGCCTCACGGGCCGCATCCGGCCCGTGGGCCGTAGTTTGGAGACCACTGATCTATAGAATAGAGGACAAACTCCTGAATAGCATGTTGAAGATCCTTCACAGTCTGGTTTCAAACCTCTTTCCAGGCCTGTCTTCCAGCCCTTACCGCCCCTCCTCCCCAAACCACTAAATGATTCTCAACCCACTATGCAGGTTCACATTCCCAAGCCTTCACTTAAAACTGTCCCCTCTGCTTGGAATGCCCTTCTTTATTCATCTGGTGGGGTTTCACTTCAAAATGCAGCTCAACTGTCACCTCCTATAAGCCTTCTCCAGCGCCCTTAAAGGTTCTGGTTTGGTGCTCCCATTAACCTAGCTTGTCTTCCCATTATGTTCTAGTGGGTCTTATCCTTTGTGTGTGTGTATACGTGCCAATTCCTGGAGAGCGGGGCCTGAATCTTACCATAATTCTTTACACATCTGAATCTAATCACTTCTTACCACCTCTCCCACTATCACTCTCGTTCACGCCATCACTCTCTCACCTGTTCCATGTAACAGCACCGGACTGGCTCCAAGCTGCCACACTGCCATCCGACAGAGGACTTGCTGTGAAGCAGAAGTGATCCTTTAACAACACAGACAACCATATGCTGACCGGCTAGTAGCTTCCCCTCACACTGAGGGAAAAACAGAGCTCTTGGCTACCTGGCCCCGCCTTCTTCTCCAGTTTCATTTCATTCCAGCCTCACATGTCTCTGCTTCTTGAATAGGCCAAGATGTCCCCGGCTCAGGACTTTTATAACTGTCTCCCCCAGGCCAGGAAAGCGCTGCCTCCGGACATGTGCATGGCTTGCTCCCTTCATTCACTGGGTCTCTGCTCAAATGTCCCCTCACAGAGGCACTTCTGTAGTCACTCTTAAAATAGCGCCCTCCATTAAGCCCTCTGTCACCTGCTTTATTTCTCATCGAAGCGTGAAATGCCGTTAATGTCGCCATTGGTTTTCCATGCATTTATATAGTTTATTTGTTGCTGAGGATAGAGACTGTTTTGTTCACCACTGTGTCCCTGGTTACTAAGGACAGTGCCTGGCAAATAGCAGGCATTCAAGTATTTGTTGGAATGAATGGCTAAATCTTTGTATCCCGGGTACCTAACCACCGTGCCTAATCCTAGAAATATGTGTTAAGTGAATGACCAGATTCACTCATTTTACAAATGAAATGGAATCTTGGCACATACCCAGGATTGTCCAGGATCTGTGTGTGGGTGTTTCAGTCATTTGCCCCCTGAACATAATCTTGATTCCTTTTATTTACTCTAATGTCATAAGGGATGTAACTAGGTTCTCAACTTTTTCAGAACCTAGTTACTGACAGAGATCTTGCCCACAAATATTTAGGGAATTTCAGAAAGATAACCATGAGTGGCACAGCAGGGATTTAGAATAACTTTCAGCCCATTGCTTCTCATCAGCTCCTGAGGGGTTCTGGTCAGGGACTTTATCTCCTGTGATTTACATGGAATGTGCATTTGTTGTTAATCCTGCTGAACACTGATTATTCTGAGGGCTGGAACAGGTTAAGACACTGACCCCAAACTCTGGGCAGGTGGACACTTTATACCCTTCATATCCCAGTGGACATTGCAGTGAGGCTTCGGGGGCCATAGTCCAGCCCCCTCAGTGTTTGTGCTTTGGGAACCTGAGTGGCTTTGATATAGCAATTCAGTCCCTTACAGTAGGTGGGCTGAGGAACGATTTGCCACACTTCTGTTGTGCACTTTGGCCTCTGGGCAGTTTCTTTCCCTGTCTATCCTTTTCTTAATGCCTTGCATCTGGGTATATAAAAGAAGCAGACAGTGCAAGGAAGGGTGGACACTTGGCATGAGTGAAGTGTAGCCTGTTGGCAATCTGTCCATCTAACCTATTCTCATTCATGTCCTGTTCTCATTCATGGGTAGTGTCAGGGCCAGAGCGCAGAACAGAGAGCGCCTGGGATGTTCACACACACACCCCTCCCCCTTCTTCAAATCTCAAGTATTCTATTACTAAACAAGAGTGCTAGGTGAAGCCTCATAAGGTGCAGGGGAAGTGGACTAGCTTAACTGCATGCGTGCCCTGTTCTTTTATGTGCATGGTGTCATTGGATATTACCAGGAAGTTACGGTAGACATGATTATTATCTGCATTTTACAGAAGAGGTAAACAAGGTTCAGAGAGATGAATGACACTTGCCAAGTGACCCAAATGGGAAGTGGCAGAGTGGGATTTGAGATTCAAACCAGGCTGGTGTGACTCCTTGGCTGTCCGTCTACCCAGAGCAAAAATGACTCTAACATCTCGAAGGGCATGAGGGTGACCGGGGACAAGAGCTGAGAGGCAGCAGATGGGTCCTACCTGAGACTGGATCATCACCAGGCCCAGCAAAGTCCAGGTTATACAAGTGCCACCTGGCTTCTCTTCCGAGAACTGGAAATTCTAGGGCTGATCTACTAGGTCAGCCTGGTCCCACTGCATGGTGTTGGGACTGGATGAAGTGCTCACAGAGTGGCGCTTGTCCTTGCAACAGTGTCCTTTCACGTCATCCTGGCTCCTGCGTTTGTAAGTGGTAATATCATAGAATAGAGTATCTTCATCCTCCATGGGTCTGCAGTGGATGGCACCTCTCTCGTCCTCAGTTCCAAGGTTCTGCCCCCTGGGGAGTGCACCCCGACTGCTTTTCTGATTCTCTGTGGGAGCCTCCAGGCATGTTAAGGGGTATTGCCTGTGATACCAAAGTCTGGCTGTCTTTGGGACTCTTCTACCAGCCCCTTCCTTGCGCTCCCGGCTCCGCGCTGCAGCGCCCCCTCCGCCACCAGGGGCCGCCCGGAAGCGGGGCTCCTCCAGCGCGGGGCGGGGACAGGGGCGGGGCGCAGCGCAGCGGTACCTGGGCCTCCCAGGAGCCGGGGGTGGGCTCTCCGGGGACAGCCGGCAGCACCCCCAGATCTGCACCGCCAGCAGCCAGGGAGCTCAGGTCCTGGGGCGTAGAGGCTGCGCTATCACATGGGTGGCGGCGACGGGGCCGCATTTAAGCGGCCGGGGTACGGCGCCCGCCTCCAGCGCGTCCTCGGGCTTGGCTCCGGCCGGGCGTCCCGCTCTCTGCCCACCGGGGGCTCCGCGTCACGCCGCACGGCGCTGACCCCGCCGGGCCATGCGAGCGCGGGCCCCGCCGCGATGAGCTCGCACATCGCCAAAAGCGAGTCCAAGACATCGCTGCTGAAGGCGGCGGCGACGAGCGGGGGCAGCCGGGCTCCCCGCCACGGCCCTGTCCGGGAGCCAGGGCTGCCCAGCCGGCGGACGCCCGGCACACCGCCGTCGTCCGGGGACCCCAGTTCACGGAGGCCCCTGTGCCGGCCAGTGCCACGAGAGGAGGGCGCCCAGGGGAGCCGGCGCGTGCTCTCCCAGGCGCACTGCAGGCCCCGGGAGGCGCTGCCGGCCGCGGCGTCCCGACCTTTGCTGCCGTCGGCCCGAGGGCGGGATGGGGAGGAACGGGGGCTGTTCCCGGCGGTTGGCCTCCGGGGCTCGCTGAGAGCCCTGGGTCACGGGGTCTCCGCTCCAGTCGCCGTGTCCGAGGCAGACCCGTTCCTCCACCGGCTGCGCCCCATGCTCAGCTCCGCCTTCGGCCAGGTAAGGGCCGCGCCTCCCGTCGCACTCACTGGAGAGGCGCTCGGGACCCTGCAGCGGCTGCGCACCCACAGCCCTCTTCCTGCTGCCCGCGACCCCCTGGGGCATGCTCGCCTGGCCCTCCTGCGGCTTTGCGCCCTGGCCCGCGCTCCTCTCCCGTGCCTGATTCAGCACCCTGTGCGCTGTCCACGCTCCGGGCCTCGGGGCGAAGCACCACCGCTTAGCCTCCCTCCAACCTGCCCAGGATAAGCCAGTCCTGGAAGGGATTGACTTTCACAAGCCGCCTGGATGTTCTGATCAGGTGGCGCCAAACCCACTCCTCTGGCCTCTGGCCAAGACCACCAGTGAACGACCCAAGAGAACAGTGGGTTTGGAGTCTTGAGATCAAGAGCGGGGGGGACCTCAGGGCACACAGCTTTGCTTGGGGGATCAGGGATCCTAGCCATTGCCTGTGGCAGCCACCAAACCTGGTAAAAGTTAGGGGAGCTAAAATATGAGAAGAGAGAAATGTCTGGGTAGGTATAGAGGGGCTGTACAGAGATATTGTTCAAACTGGAACTTTGAGGCGTTTTAAGGAGGTTGTCGCTACAGGGATGCCATTAGGATGGCGGTTGGGCAGCTGTCAGTTGTAGGATGTGGAACAACACCCAGAGACCCCTAGCTTAAGTTGGTGTGCATTCTAGGGTCAAAGAGGTCATTAAGCAGTCACCAGCCGCTCCCTTGATTTCCTCTAGGCCTTTCTTTCAAGGGTCCTAGGCAGCTGGGCAGCTGCCCTTTAAACACTAGTCATAATCCAGGTCTACAGTTCAGGGGGTGTTATGATGGGGAGAGAGGCTCAGCAGAAAGGAACCTGTGAACTCCTGTGCAAAGCCAGGATTTCCTCTAGTTTTGAGTCAATAGTTAAACCAAGCTCACTGGCACAGCATCGAGACAGTTCTGCAGCAACCAAGGAGGGGTGTGATGCAGAGGTCTGAGCAGAGTGTTTTCATGGTGTGTGTGTGTGTGTGTGGGGGGGGGGGGTTGCCGAGCATTTCTGTGCTAGGACAGAGAGTAAAGAAGCCGTTTTAAGCTCCTGGCTTGTCATGCTGGATCAGATTTCCAAGGAGGCTGTGTGTGTTTTGCTTCAGATCTGCACATTCCTTTTCAAAATACTACTCCGCAGCAGCTGATGCCAGTGGAGGTCTGACATGAAGGCAGCTGCACATGGATTCGGGTCGCCAGGTGGTGTGATAGGGCAGCAGTGTGTGGCTTTGTTCCTGCAGGGAGCCCTTGTCAGCCGTTAGCTGGAAGCAGTTCTTCAGCGCAGAGATTTGGACACAGCTGTGAGAGTGAGTACGGCAACATGTTGAGGGAGAAGTTCAGTGCAGTGGCTTGTGTGAGGTGTAGGGTGGTAAGGGCAGTAGTGGTCTGTGGAGTAGGTCTGCATTGCAGAAGGAATTCTGTGCTGTTGAACCAGTGACACTTATTTATCAAGTATTTTCTGAGTTCCTACTTTGCTTTGGCATTTGCTTGGGGTTAGGTAGACAGCAGTGAACAAAATAGCTGGGGTTCTGGCTGTTTTGAAGCTTACAGTTTAGCAGTTTGTAAGGGTAGGTCATTGGCCCACAAGTACATATTTTCTAGGTATTTACTTGCCGGTGATCTGACTTTGTTCCTGGAAAAAGAGCCCTTTCCAGTCTTACCGAATGTGCCTGCATGGGCTCAGAGCATCTCAGCTACCTATTTTCTTCCTCCTTCTACCTTCTCAGTTATTAGCTAAAGAATATTCTCCAGCCCAGTGCTCTGAAATGTCACCAGAGTCACCTGAGTCAGGAAGAGCTGGAAGGTCCCATCAAATATTTACTACCTCCCTCTGGAAGCACTTGCCTCCGGAGCGGCAGGCTTTTTCTTTCAAGCTCAGCACATTCAGTTTGGGCTTCCTGCTGACAGCTCTAAGGCATCTGCTTGGACAACAGCAACAACAACAAAACCCAGCCTGGGATTTTTGTGTCAGAGTCTCCAGTCTCCTGTGACAAACTGGAACAAGTCTTTTCTCCCTTCTTTTTGCATTGTGATTTCTGTCCTTAGAGACAGGGTCAGGACCAAGAGAAGGGAAAGAGTTTTCTGAATATAGAAACATTCAGATAGGATCTGCTTAGGGCAAAATATAGCCCTGGGGAAGTATGTTTTTCATGTCTTCCAAGTTCATTTTTTTTTAACTTTAAATGAATCATTTAACCTCATTCAGCCTGTTTTTTGTTTTTTTTTAAATCTGCAAAATAGGGGTAATCAAAGTACCTCGATGGGTTTTGGGGAGATGCAATGGAATGTGGAGATATGTACAGAGCTTGGCCCCATGTGTGGCCCAGAGCAAAGGTTCTATTAGTGTTGCTTATTATTGTTGCTGTTATTGTTGATTAACTCCCAAGGACTGTGTCAGGCTTTCTTCCTTCCATGTGTAACAATGTCAGGGAGAGACAGAGCTCAAACTGACACTGAAGGTACCAAGACAGACTCCTATATTAGGTGGAGCAGGAATTAGGATTCTTCCATTAATCTCACAGAGGATCCTTACCGCCTGTAGGAAGACAGTGTGGTTTTAAGGCTAAGGCATGGAACGGTGACTTGGGAGATTGTAGAGCTGCTGGTTCCCATCCCAGTTCTGCCATTGCCAATTACCATGACCTTGGACCTCTTCATTTTCTCTCTCTCGTCTGGTTTTCTTCATCCAGAAATGAGATGAACAAAATCTACCTTTTGGAATTATTATGAGGGTTATACAAGATTAAGGATGTCAAATGACCTGGCTCAGAGTGGGTACTGGAAGAAGGGCAGCCTTCATTAATGTCATTGTTATTATTAATAGAGTAATTGTCTGAATGAGGGCCTGCCTGTGTAAGGTACTTTGAAAGCTGTCTCTGAGTCGGGTGAAGAAGGCCATTAAAAGAGCTGAATGGCAAAGGACCTTCCCTAGCTAGTACTCTCTACTGTGGTCATCGATGGACATGCCACCCAGCTGCCTAGAGAGGAGATGTGATATTAGAAATTAACTGAGAATAGGCATGACTTGGGCAATCCTTGGCATTGGATCTTGGAAAACTATTTTCAGAATAGTCTTTCTGCTCCTTACCCTAAGGTTGGGAAAAAACACCTCTTGTAGAGGAGACAAATGCGAATAAAACCCACAGCTCTGCCCCATCCTCTTTGTTCTGGCTACAGAGACATCTCTTTTGATTTGGGTAGGCTAATCCAGTTCCCAAACCCTTTTGCACATAGTAGGATCACTATGATCCTAGATCCTAATGAGTGAATGACTGAGATCTCCAGCCTCTGGACTGCAGAGCTTTCTTAGCTCCTACAGATTAGATGGGGGAGAAGAGGCCATGATGATTTAGCTCTTAACAGATTCAGTCGCACTGGGCCTGTGTTCCTAGGAGGAAGGCTGTGTATAGTCCTTACTTCTGCCCAGCCAAGTCCCTCCCTACTGTTCTATGAGAAGGATAGGAGCTGCTATTGCCTTTCCTCTGGAGCCTGGAGAAGGGGAATGAGGAGGTCAGCTTGTGGTTAACCTCAGTCCGAGTCCCCCAGGATATCTGTGTTTGCCTCTGGCTGTTTAGGGAAAACAATAAGAGTACCCGAGACCTCAGTCTAGAGCCCACGAACCCACTGACAAGATGTCTTCTCATTATTTTACCTTCACAGCGACCTGTGAAAGTGGTATTATCTTCCTCCATTTGGGAGATGAGAAAACAGGCTGAAGAGAGGGGGAGTGGCTTGTCCAAAGGTCACACAGGACGGTGACGTGGTCAGCCCGTGCCACACTGTGCTGGTTTGGTGGGAAGTCACCTAGGTGTATTTCCTATTTATCAGAAGCATACACAAAGCTCCTCTCAGGTTACGACCCAGCTTTCCCTAAGTGTCTTAGAATGGGGCTGCCATCCAAGTTCAAATGCTGGGGATAGAACTGATCAGGGTCCCTGAAGGCCAGCCTTCCTCCTAATCAGGAATAATCAGCAACAGGTTTATCCTTCTCATCCCAATGATCCTATTATTCCATTCCAGAACCCAAAGTGTGGCTTCCAGGGGCCCAGGGGCTGCTGCCACAGTGAATAGGGTTGGGGAGGTCGGGCCGTGTGATATGTTTTGCTCCTTTGAGAAGTCCCTACCCTTCAGCGCTTTAAAAAATTTTCTGCTAAAAGTTTAGCCATTTGTCTCTTCCAGATCACCAGTTATCTGTCATGTAGGACCACCAGCACCCACTTGCTAAGCCCCAAATAGCAAGCTCTGGGTTTGAATCCCTGAATCCCTTGCGGCCCTTATGCCTCAAGCTAGTATCAGCATCCTCCTCCCTAAAAGGATAGAGTTTCTTCAAAGTGCGTGACTTTTCCATAGGGGCCTGGTTTTCGCTGTCTCCTGTTTCAAAGGACAGAGGCATATCCCGAAGTTGACAAGTGGGTGCTGTGCTCTGGGCTGGCCTGCAGAGGGCAGGAGTCACCAGGTCTGAGTGGATGTCCTCTGAGCGAATGGAGACCACACCCCACCCATTAAGACCAATGCTGGACAGAGGAAGGGGTACCTTCTAAGTTCCTGGTACTATACCAAGATCTTTGCATGTATTATTTATTTATTTATTTATTAAAGATTTATTTTATTGATTTTTCACAGAAACAGAAACAGAGAGAAGGGGGAGGGCCCAGAGCAGTCTCCATAGTTGACATTAGTTTTCCATATAGTTTTACTCCACAGGCAGGCACGGGGCTGCGCAGGGCAGGAACTGGTCCGGGAGCCTCCCACATAGGCCCCCAGGCAAGAACTGAATTGGGGGCACACCCCAGTTCAGCATGTGGGTCCGCATGGGTCGGGGCCAGGATTCGATCCTTGGTCCCTGGGGCTTCAAAGCGAGCACTTAACCCGCTGAGCCATCCCAGCTTCCCCTGCATGTATTATTTAATTAAATCTTCACAAGAGTCCTAAAGAGGAAAGGGTTGTTAGAGTACCCACTTTATAAATAAAGAAACTGAGGCCCAGAAAGATTAACAAGTCCTAAGGTCACATAGTTGCTAGGCAGCAGGGCAACTGTCTGACTCCACATTCCAAGCTCTAAGCCTCTGTCAGTGGTTCTCAACACTGGCTGCAGGTTAGAGTTACCTGGAATACTCAATACCACCAATGTCCAGAGCTCACCAACATCTCATAAATGAGAATCTCTGGGGAAGCTCCCTGGTGACTCCTATCTGCGGCAGTATGAGATTCTCTGCTTTATACTGTGCTATGGTGCTGCTTTTTCATGCATCTGCCCATGTAGCTAGTATGATTGGGTTTGTACCTGAAGCCTAACCCCTCTCTCCTCTGGGCTGCCTGGGGAGCTCTGGCTTTTCAGAAGAGTCTGCGGATGGTCAGTTTTCTAGCTTGGTCTACAAGTCTCTCCTAATCCCCCCTGGAATAAGTCAGATCCCTGTCTCACATTCTTGGTTTTTGTACACCCCCTTCATAGCATTTACCAGGAATGTAATTAAATAAGTCTTTCCTAACTCTTTAATATCTCTTGCCCACCTGCTAGAATGTAAGCTCTCAGAAAGCAGGGGCCATGTTTATCTTGTTCCCCACAACATTCCCAGGGCTGGGCACAGTGCCTGGCACATGAACACTGGGCAGACGATGCTGCTTTCTTCCATTTTAATAATTGCCTGTTATGTGCCATGCACTTTCCCATGTACACTTTTTAAGTAAGAGAGAGGAAGCCCCATTTTCCAGACAAGGGATGTGAGAATTCAGAAGCCAGGAGAGCCAGGACTCAACCCCAGGCCTGCAGATCTTTCCCATTTATCTGAGTCCATTGCTGGTCCTCATGACCCTGACCCCTGACCCCTGGCTCCCTGAGATGCTGCTTTATGTTTGGTTTGCAAGGAATAGTTTTGAAGAAGGCACTTCACTGCTCTCTCTTTCAATTCCCACTCCCCAGTGTCTTCACCCCTTTTCCTGCCCTTTAGGTGTCAACAACCCCCCAGGTTCCCCTCTATTCTCAGGAGATGCCCCTCCTCCATATTTTCCTCCGGATGGTTGGTCTAAACAAGGCTGCTGAATCACTCCCTTGATTAAACTATTCCAATGTCGTCAGCTGCAACTCTGTCGTCAAGAGCTATCCAGGGACTTCCTTCCCCAGCAAGCTGGGAGTGAGCCTGTGGGTGGGTAGTGCCTCCACCCATCTCCCCTAATAGGAGATCTGACCAGCCACCCAAAACTGGACAAAAAGGTCCCTGGGAGAATCTCTCTGGGCTGAAAACTCAGAGACACACTACGCCTGTAAAGGCTGCAGCATCAGGGGCCGGGAAGAGTTCGGCTTCCCAACCTATCTGTGGTGCCCCCTGCTGGGAAAAGCTGGTGCTGGGAAATGGGCACCTCTTCTCTTGGGTCAACTGACTGGGGTCAGAGGTCTCAAATGCCCTCTGAGGCTTGAGGCGAATTCACATCAAAGCTGGAACCTGGAGGGATGACGAAAAGCCAGTCACCGAAAAAGCTCCATCCGTGGGACCTTGAAGACGGCTTTGCAAAGGGCGGCCTCTGTGCTCCATGCCCCGTGGATGCTGGTGGAAGAGCCTGGCTGAGGATTAGAAGGTTCGCAGCCCCTGCTCACACCGTCTGCGCCAGCACTGCCTCCATCATGCCCTCAGGGCCGCCTCTGGGTGTCCCTTGGGTGGGAGAGACCACACATGGCACTGGGAGCCGCTCGCTGCTGTTGGCTCAGCTGTACTTCCAGTCCCCAGAGCCTCATCTCATTTCAAAGACAAGGCAAGTGTGAAAAATGGAGCATGATGGAGACGTCACAAGATCTCCCAGGCCCTCAGCTGGAGCTGCCTGCTCTCAATCCAGCTGTGATTGCCAAGGGGCAGCTAGGATGCGTGTTTGTCACTGTGTGTGTGTGTGTGCATGTGTGTGTGTGTGTGAGCACGCACACACACACACATAAGGCTGGGAGTTGGGAAGCTCTGGCTTTGGGGAGCCAAACTAGCCCGATTGCCCCTTCTGGGTCTGCTGGCCTAATTCCCAGATGCAGCTGCCGTTCTGGGCCCCCTGCCCTGAGGCCATCTCCCCACAGATTTGGCAGCCGGGAGAGGAGGGGCCGAGGGAAGAGAAATGAAGCAGAGAGGACTGAGCTGTAATCTGATGGAGATGATCTGGCAGCCTTCTCCAGCTCAGCTACCCTCCGCCATTAGCTCTCTGGGTGACTTTCTCTGCCCGGCACGCTCCCCTCCTGCCTTCATCTTAAGATAAGTGCCCAGAAAGTTAAACCCACACACACAATCCACCAAAAAAAAAAAAAAAAAAAAATTCCATCAGGCACCGGCTGACGAGTGAGAGAGCACGCGCAAGAGAGAAGGCTCAGCTTGGTCCTGGAGGAAGAGCGGCTCAGGCAGAGCAGGCTGGGGTTGGCGGTGACCTGGACTCAGGTCTCAGAGCCCCCAACAGCCTCCTCATGGACCTGGGGATCCTGAGAGGGGCTGCCTCAGCTTAGGATGGGCAACTGTGTCAAGTCTCCACTGAGAAACCTCTCAATGAAGGTATGTTTCCGGAGTCCCCAGGACCTGGGGCGGGGGTTGGGCCTCTTCCCCTCTGTCCCAGAGGTTGGGCACCGAGCAGGTGGGCATCTGAAGCTTACCACCCGTTGTGTGGGTTCTGTCTAGAGCTGTTTCCCTGTTCCTACCTCCAGATTCCTCCTATCAGTTTTCTGTGTCCCAGGCTCTGAGCTGAAGCTGGGACTTGGAGCGGTTAGGGGGAGCTGTGTTTGGGAATTTGTACCAGATTAAGGAAAGTATCACATAGCTCCTGGGATGTAAAATGAACACCACAGGTCCTGAGGATGTCAGAGTGGTCAGACCCCTTGGAGCTGGCAGGATCAGAGGAGGGCTGAGCTGGGTTTTGACCTTGCTGTTCTTAAGGCCCCTTCCCAAAAGGGGCTCATTTACCTCCTTTGACTCTCTCTGATGGCCCCTAAGCATTCAGAGTTGTGGGTTTTGAAGTACTCCTCTAGGTCCTGTGGCTACTAAAAGAACCAAGCAGGGTATCCCTCTTCTGCCCTTGATAATTCTTGAATCAGTTCAGAGAATCTCAAATAGGATCAGACAGTTCAGGGACCAGAATTGTTTCATTAACAAATAGGATATGACCAAGGGTTGTCTAGATGTCACTTTCTATAGCAGAATTATTGCTTATAAACCAGGATAGCATCCTTTTGCAAAAATTCCTTTTGGAAAGCAAATAGTCACCTCCAAGCACCTTTCCTGCAGGTCTGGGCTTGCATCTATAGGGTTTTGCTTCAAGTCGGCCCTGTCTGTATTTCTAGCCCTCTGTCCTCAAGCCCTCGAAGAAACTTACAGATATCATTTCAAGAAGAAAGGATGATAGGGAGGCTTTCCTGTAGTGTTTTCTTTTTTCCAGTCAAGGGACTTAATTACCACGCAGGTTAAGTGACTTACCCATGGTTTCAGGTTAGCTAATGGTACCTCTGCTCCCAACCCCATCCTACCTCCTTGGTCAGTTTGGCAGTCTCTCCATTTAGGACATTTCGGGCTTTCCTGCTCATCGTCTCCCTCATTTAGCTAAGCTGCTCACACCAAATTCCTTTTAATCTTTGCTGTTCCTTGGATCCTTCTGAGGTTTGACTGTTTCCACTGTGCACCCTCCCACATCATCTGTTATCTTCTTCGGGGGTGGGGTGGGTGGTGGTGGTGGTGGTGGTGGTGGTGTGGTGTGTCTTTTGCACCAGAAGTGGCCTCCATGCTGTTGCAGAGAAGCAGAAAGTGATCTGAATTAGTTCAGAGGACCACAGGGTGAAAGCCCTTCCCCTGGCCAGAGCTTGAAGAGGTGAACTTAAGGACAAGAATTGTCCTGTGGTTCCATCCCACCCATTCTCCCTCACACAGCAGAGTGCTTAATAATCAGACTTCTCGGGTCTCCTCTTTCCAGCCATGTGACCTTGGGTAGGTTACTTGACCTCTCTGGGCCCCAGTTCTTTTGTCCATCAAATACTCATAGCCACCTTCTAAGGTGATTGTGAGAATTAAATAAAGTGTGCACACTGCCTGTAACATAGACTAAACAAATGTCAGCTCGTAGTATTATCATCATAATCATAATTTTTCCACTCTGAGTTCTCTGAGGAAGGGGATGGAGCAAAAAAAAAAAAAGAAAAATAGAAATTTTGGGTCCATGGAGTAAGGTTAGAGATCGTAAAACTTAACCAATTGCATTCAATTTCATGTTTTTATAAAAATAATAATAGTTTTTTCCTGAATATCTACAATATATCCAGTTTTGTTATCTGATTTTCTCTTTTCCACCAAGTAGTTCTTTTGGCTATTTTATAGAGAAAGGAACTGGACTTGGAGATAAGAGCTTTCCTAAGGTCACACAGCCGCCTGGATGCTGAGATGGGATTTAAACCCTGGTCTGTGTGAATCCAGAGCTGGTATTTTATTTTTATTCTTGTCACTCTCTTTTTCTGGCTGTCAGAAATGTTATTCATAGATTCTTGAATCTGACCTTACACGTCATCTGGTCCAAATTCCCATTGACTGCAACGATTCCTGCTCCCTCCTCCCCCAAAGTGGACTCATTCAACTTCTCCTCGAACACCTTCAGGGAGAAGGCGCTTTGGCCAGCTTGTGTTATTAGAAAGCGGGTAGGTCATGAGGCATGCTGGGCCCTCTTGTTGCCATGCCACACTCAGGAGACGTCCCCTTGGTGCCAGGAGACATTGTCAGCCTGTGGGTGGCTGCCCGTTTGGCTTCTTGGTGAATGGTGAGAGGCAGCCTGCTCCAGGCTCCGAGCAGGGCAGGGCCAGGCTGCCAGGTGCCATCACTGGCCGGGGAAGAAGAGTCGGCTCCTTAGGCTAACTTGGTGCCAGGCGGGATTATGATCAAGAGATGCAGTGGAAATTCCCCAGCCACCACTGGTTCATACTTTGTAGAAGCAAATTCTTCTCCAGCCTTCTTCCTTCTTTCCTGATGGGCAGATATTCTCCCACTTCCTCTGGAGCCAGAAGTAAATGCCTTCTGGCGCCCAGCTTCTCCTAAGTTGCATCACCATCATCGTCATCGTCCCAGTCATTGCCATTGTCGTCACTCCTTTTATAGTCCAAATACACTCCATTTATTTGACTCTGACCATGATCCGGGCACTATGCAATAGCTCGTTTATTTCTCAGAAGAATCCTGTGAGTCGCTATAATTATTTCCGTGGTACAGAGAAGGAAACTGGAGCACAGAGAGGTGAAGTGACCTGCCCAAGGTCACACAGCAAGGAATTGGCAGAGCCAGAATCTGTCCCCAAGACTGTTTGGGTCCAAAGCCAGTATTCAAAACCACCCCTCACAGTTCGGCACCACCTCCTGCCTCCTTCCTGGGTTGTGTTCACTCTGAGCCAAGTGTGTGAGAGTCTGCTAGCACTCAAAGGCCGCCTCTCCACAAACACCTCCTGAGATTGTTTCCTGGGGTTTAGCTGCTGTCTACCCCACGCTTCCTCTGAGCCGTCTTCTAGTCAGGAAGGTCTCCTTGGTTGTGCCCTCAATGCTCGCCTACATCCCGGAAGCTGGCGTGGGTGTGTCTGAGGCCCTGAACCTCCCTTGGCATCAAATCAGAATGGCCCCTCATCTGTCTGACATCCCTCAGGTTCTGTTGCACTCATTGATCTTGTGCTTTGGACTGAGGTCCTTCACTTTGAGTCTGAGTTGCTGCTTCTCCTTGGAGGAGCCAGAACACTGCTCCTCCCTCTCTAGGCCTGGAAGAGGCTTAGGATGTTGGAGGGGAGTCTAGCCTCTAGCCCCACGGTATGGGGCTTTGGGGAGAAGATACATGAGAGGTCAAGGTGTGACCAGGCAGGTGGTTCTACTTCTCGGCCCAGGAGGACAGGCTGCCCCTTAGGTCTTAGGACCTTTTCCTGGAGGCGACCTTGGAGGTGGAGGAACCTGGTAGGAAGAGGAATGCAGCAGGATGGAACCCCGCTGTGGGTCTAGGGGCCCTGGGCCTCCTGGGGAGGCTGGGTGGAATAGAATGTTGGGTCTGGATGCTGCTCTTGTCCTAGGGGGATGGTCTGTGGGCAGGGCTGACTTTTTATAGCTGCATGGGAACCATCAGGGCGGAGGATGGGTTGGCCAGAGCCTGGGAGCACAGCTATATTCGGTAAGCAGAAAGGGCCCCTGCCTCAGACTCCTGAGGTTGGCAGGCCAGGCCTGGCCGGGAGCCAGGGAAGGCGGGAGGAGGAAAGGGAGAATTGCTGGTGGCA
Source organism: Craseonycteris thonglongyai (assembly GCA_004027555.1). Taxonomy (NCBI): domain Eukaryota; kingdom Metazoa; phylum Chordata; class Mammalia; order Chiroptera; family Craseonycteridae; genus Craseonycteris; species Craseonycteris thonglongyai. The sequence continues at coordinate 42,869 of PVKE010003648.1, read as the reverse complement.
GAGTGTCTAGTCTTAAGGCTGCGAACAGGGTGGGATTCGACCCACAGGCATGCTTTGTTTCACCCACCCAGAAGGTCTGGCAACATTGGGCTGGAGTTAAGTAATGCTGCTCCTTCAGAGGGGACACACAGCATCTATGTAGCCCAAGTCCCCACCTCTTACACCTGCCTGCTTTATTTATGTCAGCCGTGGCCCATGTGTGTGCAACCTCCTGTCTAGCAGACTAGCTGAGCCTGCTCTCTGTGTTTCGCGCTCTCGTTGTCCTCACTTACTGCCTTCCGGTGGCCATCCAACGGGAACGGTCAGAGTCAGTTTGGGAGCTGAGCCCCTGGGATTGCGCTGGGACATTGGGACAGTCTCGGAACAGGACATCATTGCATTAGTCTCTGAATGAAAACTCCCCATTGGTTGGAACAGAAGCCTCCAGCTACCTCCTCCTCTCTCTGAGCTTCTGCATGCACATGGGTGTGTGATTCTGTGCACATGTATCTGTTGTGTGTGTGTGTGTGTGCGCACACATGTGCCACACAGTGGGCACCACACTCAACTCTCCCTGGAGCATCTGTTTCTTTCAGTCAAGGATCGGAGCCTCCACCTGTTGGACCAATTTGGTGCCTGCCCTTGTGCATCCCAAGAGCTCTCTGAACCCCACTACTGGACTCTCAAGGGTCTCTCTTGAGGAGAGCCCCTTCTGGGACCAAGAGCCAGGCTGGGGCCAGGTGCACAGAGAGGTGACGACTGCCTCTCTTTTGTGTTTGCTTGATGCTGGCTGAAGATGCGCCAGGAGGAAAAGACCAGCTACAGGGTGGTGCAGACCAGCGAGGAGGGGCTGGCGGCCGGTGGCGAGCTCCCCGGACCGCTCCAGATGCTGGCCCAGAACTGTGCCGTCATGCACAACCTGCTGGGCCCAGCCTGCATTTTCCTGCGCAAGGGCTTCGCTGAGAACAGGCAGCCTGTACGTAAGTTGGCCCCAGTGGAGCTCGACTTGGCTTCACAGGGCATTAGGAGGTGCTGGGAAGAAGAGGGGCTCTGTGCACAGCATGTCGCCCAGCAGACACACCTCAAACCTTCAACTTGTGAATCTGACCTGCAAAGCTTCCCACTCATGGGTGCAAAGCACTGGTGGGCCCACCTTCACCAGCAAGAAATAATGACAGCAGCTAACATTGCTTTGGGTTTCTGAGCACTTACTATGTGCCAGGCACTGTGCTAAGTGCTTTGGTGCATTGCCTGATATAAGCCCCAGAGCAACTCTTAAGAGGTAGGTACTATTGATGTTATCCTCATTTTGCAGCTGAGGAAACAGGTGGAGAAGTAACCTGCTCACGGTAACAGCTAGTGGGTAACAAAGGTAGGATTCAGACTCCAGAACCTCCTGTGCTCTGAACAGTAGTACTGAGTACACACAGCTGGCTACAGTGACAGAAGCATTCTGTAATCTGTGCTGTCCAGTGCTGTAGCCACTAGCCAGCTGTGGCTGTTGAGCCTTTGATATGTGGCTATTGCAATTGAGGAAATGAATTATTCTATTTAATTCTCATTCAGATTTAAATAGTCACATGTGGCTACAGTATTGGGCAGCCTCCTACAGGTATCTGAACAGCCACAGGAAGGAGGTTACAGTGATGGTGTTACAGATGCAAATGTTTGCAGGATCCATTTATTGAATGCCACTCTAAACACTTTACATATCTTGTTGCATGGAATGCTCTTCAAGGCCTGGTAAGGTGGGTCCTAGTATTAACCCATTTTACAGATGAGGAGAATGTGGCCCACAGAAGTGACCTGCCCAAGTTTCCACAGCTAGGAAGCAGCAAATCTGGGCTTTGTGGTCTAGTTTGTCTTACTCCAGAAGCCAAACTCTTCTCCCTGACCACATATGCTGGAGGGAAAGGAGTATGCGTGAGCTTTATTCTCACCTGACCTCCACCTCCCAGCCCTCGGTTTGAGGCTCATGGGTTCCCTGCTACACCCCCAAACTCAACACCTGAGCACAGCACACATATACCTGCCTCTCTGCACCAGGGAGTGTGTGACCCAAGGGCCAGCTACCAGGACTCAGCCAGACCAGCTGCAGCCCCAGGCACACTGAAAAAGGTTGCCTGGCTTCCTGTTCCCTGATTCTGGCTGTATAAAATGTATGGAGGAGGATGCAGGAGGGGACAGCAGCACCTCATTTCTCCCCAGTCCTGTAGAGCTGGGTCCTAGAGAAGTGGGGGTCTGCTTGAGCCTAAGGAGTGGAAAGGACTCGCTATGTCTAAGTAACTTGTCCTAGTGAATGTACTCTGCATGTATGTGCACACACATATCCTTGCTAACTTGTTCACTTTCACTTATTGGGGGTGTAAGCATTGCAAAAAAACAAAAAACAAAACAAAACAAAACATTCTTTTTGGTCACCCAGGATCCAAGTCTCCCTAGGAACACAAGTGGCAACGCTTACACGATGCAGCGTGACAGGCTACAGTCATCTCACAGACACATAGGTGCCTTCAGTGCATCCTACCTACAGTTAGAAATGCCACCTGCGGGACCTGGTAGCTTGCAGCCTTTCTTGTTCCAAGCATATGAACACTCGCAACACTGTCCTGCCACATAGAGCCACGTCTGAGTACCCGGCCCTAGGCACCGGGTTGTCCCACAAGATGTTGCTCAGTAGCCCCTTTTTGAAGATGCTCAGATTTTCCGGGACTGAGGTCCATTGTCCTGGGGCCAGTTTGGAGTGAGTGGGCAGCAGCTGTCTCTCTCACCCTGGCCCTGTCAACTAGAATCGCCTGTGTGCACAGTGAGATGCCTCATGCTCACTGTGGCACGCCCGTGTGTCTGTGTTCATGATGGGTATGACCACAACTGATGTGTGCTTCCTCAGGGCACGTACACCTGCCCCATGTTCTTCCTGCCCAAAGGCAGGGAGCCGTGTCACTGGGAAGGAGGAGCCCTGTGGACTAGTTTGGGATCTTATTAAGCAGGTCCAGCTGGGCAGCCGCATGCAGGCTGTGTCCCTGCCTGAGGCTACTGGCCCCTCACCAGCTAGCGCTGCCTCGTGTGTCCTCTGGGCCCGCTCTTTAGAGACTCCCCTGCCATCCGTTGTGACACCTACACCCGGGGTTTCCTTGATTCTCTAAGGAGCCCTGGGCACTGCTTGAGACTTAAGATGTGTGCTTTGGACCCTGGCAGCCGCCAGAGGCACTGGAGGCACCCAGGGTCCTATGCTGTGTCCTGTGACAGGGCAAGGTGTAGGATGGGGATGAAATTGGAGAAGGTAAGGCAGTGCCCGAGAAGCAGGGCACAGCCCTAATCCTGCCTCCGCACCCTCGGGGCCTCCTCCTCCTCCTGCCTCTCTGGTCCCTGCTCTCTCTCCCTGGCCCTACTCTTCTCCCATTGCCTTGCAGGCCTCCTCTCTGTTGTGACCTCCTGCTGACCCGGTTTCATTTACAGGTTTTTGCTTCTGGACCAGCTCTATTCCCTGACACATTCTTGTGTCTGGATTAAGGGGCTGGGCACACAGGGGTTCTGTGCCCAGGCTGAATGGCGCTTGGGGCCTGTGCATCTCCCAGGCCCGTGGGAGCTGTGGGGGCTGTGCCTTTTCCTCTCAAGCACGTGGTCCAGGCATGCCTCTGCTGCAGCCCTGTCATCTCCCACCCAGTGCCTGCTGCCACTTGCATGGCCCTCAGGTTGCACATTCTGCGACTTCAGGCCCCTTGGAGTTGCTAATAGGATACGTTCTTTTATTTTAGGACAGATCACTGCGGCCAGAGGAGATTGAAGGTGAGACCTGGCCTCCTAGGGGAAAGGGTTGCTCAGCTATCAGAGAAACTGAGGGAAGGGAATAGATTGGTGGGAAGAAAGGCAGAGACACCCTGGCCTCTGGGTATGGGGCCTGGTACAGAGCGGGGCATCATCTGTGGAGTGTGCCGTCCCAGGAAGCTCCCAGGTCCGGCTTTCCGGGCCAGTCAGCCCTTGGGCTGCTTTGACCCCCAGAGGCTCTGCAGGTCCCACCCTCAGCCACAGCCATCTTTGTTCCCTTCCCCAGAGCTCCGAGAGGCCTTCCGAGAATTTGACAAGGACAAGGATGGCTATATCAACTGCCGGGACCTGGGCAACTGCATGCGCACGATGGGCTACATGCCCACCGAGATGGAGCTTATAGAGCTGTCCCAGCAGATCAACATGAACCGTGAGTCCCTCCACGGGGTGCCTCCTTCCCTTTCCGGCCAACCCCTTGCAGTCAGACAGGCCTCGGTTCAAATTCTGGGCTCACCTCCTTTCAGCTCTGTGATTTGGAGAAAACCACTTACCCTCTCTGAGCCTGTTTCCTCACCTGGAAAATGAAGGGTATCATGGCGGGTATGGAGCATAGGGAATCAACTAGGGAATATATTCAAAACAGTGCAATACCTGGCACACACTCTTAGTTTGAGTTCTCCCAGAAGCAAGCCTGAGACAAGGATTTGAAAGTGTAAGTAGTTTATTTGGTAGGTGATGAAAAGTGTTGCTAGGGAGTGCAGAAGTGAGGCAGGGAAGGGAAGTATCCCGCAAAAGATGCGCTCTTGAGCCAGCTACTGCTGACCAGTCTAATCGGGGAACTTGGGGGGCCAGTGAGTGGCCCATCTCAGTTACCCCCCAGCCCTCACCTCTTGGCTGGGTACTTATCCCCTAAGGTCCTGTCAGCGGCTGGTGAAAAGCTGTTGTGAGTGGGCTGTGGGTGGGTGTCTGGTCTCCAGTACTTCTGTGTCCTGAGAGAGTCAGTTGGAAGCTGAACTTCTATTTACACCACCAAGGTACGGCTTGGGGCATGTGGACCAGGCGCCCAGAACTTCTGCTTCTCTCTTTGCCCTTCTCTGTGTGTCTCTGTCTCTTTGTCTCTGAAATCCGTCCCCTATCTCTGTGACCTCATGTTTCCTGTCTGCATGTATCTACCACTATCCAGTCCCTGACCTGTTTCCTTCACTGACTCCCGGCCACTCCCCTAAGCCATTCTTTGACAAACCACTGGTCCATGGTTACCTCTCTGTCATATTTGGCCTTTGGTTAAACTTTGGATCTGGCTCTGGGCTGGCAGGTCATGCCCTTCATTGCCTAGTTAGAGGTGGGGGAATGGTTAGATGGATGACCTAGCTCTTTCCTCTGTTCCCAGTGGGTGGCCATGTGGATTTTGATGACTTTGTGGAGCTCATGGGACCTAAACTCCTGGCAGAGACAGCAGATATGATCGGAGTAAAGGAACTGCGAGATGCTTTTCGAGAGGTGAGTGGTGGGCAGTAAGTAGACAGGCTGAGGGGTGGGGGTAGGTTGTTAGAACCCCACCCCCAAATGACGACTTGAAAAGAAACCCGAACCCTGGGTCGCAGACCAGGGGAAGGAGCTTGGACAGAGAAGGGTCTCAGGAAAGAGGGACAGTGACTCTGGAGAAGGTGCTCGACCTTGGGTTCTGCTTCTGACAGTCTCCATGTTGTAGCTACTTCTCCTTCCTTCCTGCCCTCTCTAGTTTGACACAAACGGTGATGGCGAGATAAGCACCAGTGAGTTGAGAGAAGCCATGAGGAAACTTCTGGGTCATCAGGTGGGACACCGAGACATAGAGGAAATCATCCGAGATGTGGACCTCAATGGAGATGGACGAGTGGACTTTGAAGGTAGCTGGGGCTTGAAAATGAGAGAAACCAGTGCACTAGTGCCCATTCATGGAGCCCTCCAATAGTATGCCATTATGCTACCATCAATCCTCTCCCACTTCCCACCCCTCTATCCTCCCATCCTGCCAGCTCTCTATCCAAGCATCACTCTAATCTGCCTCCTATCCCTGTATTCGCCCATCCATTCATTCGTTCATCTGTTTGTTCGTCCATATGTGTCTCATACATCCATCTTTCCATCCATCCAAGGCCTGTTTATCCACTCATCTATCTCTAAACAGTCATCCATAGAACAATTTATCCATGCACTTATCTGTCCATCCATGCATCTACTCAATCTTCTATACATTCACCTGTGCATTCATCCATGTGCCCATCGACCCATGTGAATCTCTCCACCTGTCTATGCGTCTATATTCTCTACAACTGTTCATACTTTATATATCTCCATATACCTGTTCTTCCATTAATCTATCCACCTGTCTGTATGATGATTTCCCCATCAGTATCTATCCCATCCATCCATCCATCCCTGTGTCCATCTGTCCCCATTCATCTCTGTCCACCTGTCTGTCCACCTCCTGCATCCATCCATGGTAGAGATTTTCTGAATGCCACATTCCTCAAGCTGACACGCAGCCTCCTAAGAGCTGACCACAGCTCACCTCCCCCACTGCAGGTCCTGCCATTGCTTCACGCCCACCCCACCTTAGAGACGAACCGACGTAATTGTGGTCCATGAACCTGCGAGGCTCCCATTTAAACACACCGTTCTTTTTGTCTGGATGCCTTTTATTCTGTTTTTTACTTGGACTAAATTCTGTTCATCCTTTAAGACCCAGCAGTGGGGTCACTTCCTCTGGCCCTTTTTCCCTGATTCTCCAGATTTAACTTCCTCTTTTCTGAGCTTCAGGCACCTCAGACTCACCCTTGTTCCTCATGTTGCCCCCTGCTTACTAGATTGGCTATCTCTCTGCTTGACTCTGAACTTTTTAACTTTTTGAGAACCCTATTTTCTTTATCTCTGCATTTCTCATGTAACTCAGTACCTGGCACATAACTAAAGCTCAGTAAAAGTTTTCTTTTGTTATTTTGAAAGGAATCAGTATTAATCACGTTATCATTTATTGTACACTTAGTATTCACCAGTCACTGTGCTACGTAGCTTTACATATATTACCTCATTTAATTCTCAAAAATGACTCTATGGGTTGCACTATATTACTTCATGAGATGAGGAAACTGAGGCGTAGAGAACTAGTAGAACTTGCTCAAGATTGTCAAACTAGTAAGAAGCAGAGCTGGGTCATAGACCCAGGCCTAGAATCTCAACCACTATATACGTAACACTGTGCACGACAGCATTTGCGACACTATGGGACAGAGGGGAAAAAATGCAGTAAAACGTTGACTCTGTGCTCTAGGTACTTGCATTCTAAGCAAAAAGGCAAGATAAATATGTGCCAGAGTGTGAGTGGGTCCAGAACACAAAGGTTGGGAGGCCTTTTCTGGGGAGTAGTTGGCCTTCAAGGCTAAGTGTGGCTAGACGGAGAGAAGGCTTTGCTGCCACCAGGTTTGACAAGCTCCGGATGCCCTGTTTCCAGGTGAGTGCCCCAATGGATGACGGCCCTTCCCTGAATGCTCAGCTCCCCCATTCATTCTCCCAGCGTGTGTTATGTACCTCCTATGTGCTGAGACCTTATTGCTGCCTGAGGAGCCGAAGACCAGCAAGGAAGACAGAAGCCAACAGTATAGTTCATGCTGCTTTGGGGGAAGTAAATAGGAGGTGGGCACAGAGTGGGCACCGGTGCCATGCTGGAGCGGGGGGTTAGGGAAGGCTTCCTGGAGGAGGCTGTCGATAAGTGGAGCCCTAAGAAATGAGTAGGAGCTACCGGATGAAGAAAAAAAAGGAAGGAGTATTTATCCAAATGAGTTGAAAATTACGTCCACAGTGGAACCTGCACACAGATGTTTATAGCAGCTTTATTCATAATTGCCAGAATCTGTAAGTAAACCAAGCTGTCCTTCAGTAGATGACTGATGAAATAAATTGTCATACATTCAGACAATGGAATGTTATTCAGAGATAAAAGAAATGAGCTATCAAGCCATGAGAAGATAGGGAAGAAACTTACATTCATACTACTAACTGAAAGAAGCCAGTCCGAGAAAGCCATAGGCTGTGTGATTCCAACTGTAGGACCTTCTGGAAAAGGCAAAACTGTGGAGACAGGAAAAGGATCAGTGGTTGCCGGGGGCTGGGGGAAGGAGGGAGGGGGGTTAGACGGAGCACAGAAGATTTTTAGGGCAGTGAGACTATTCTGTGTGAAACTATGATGGCGGATACGTGTCACTGTACATTTGTCTAAACCCATGGACTGTACACCAAGAGTGAACCCTAATGTAAACTATGGACTGGGGGTGATAATGGTGTGTCATTGTAGGCCCATTGATTTTAGCATTTGTCCCACTCTGGTGGGACTGTTGATAATGCGGGGAGAGAGTGCCTGTGTGGAGGCAGGGGGCATGTGGGAACTTTCTAGACTTCCTGCTTAGTTTTGCTGTGAACCTAAAACTGCTCTAAAAAAATAAAGTCTAGTTTAAAAAAAGGCGGGGGGAGGGAGAGGGGCAAGTTGCAGGAAAACTGAGAGGAGAGAGGGAGGGAGAGAGAGAACCAGTTGCACTGCAGGTATGAAAGGCGGATCGTACATTTGGAGCATGAGATTGGGGGTAAGTGGTGAGGGATGGGGCTGGACGTGTCAGCTGGGGCCACAACGGGGAGGGCCTTGAGGGCCTGTCAGAATAGGGACATGAGCCAGCGGGAGCCCTGGGAGGTTGACGAAGGGAGTCAGACGTGCAGATTCAAAAGCTCAAGCTAGCTTCTGTGCAGATGTGTAGGAAGAGGCCGAATGGATGTGGGGACCAGCACAGAGTGGGGGTCAGGAGCGGTGGCATTGGAGTGAGGGACACAGATCTGAGGGAGGTTTGGAGGCAGAATCCGGAGCTAAGTGCTGACTGCTGCTCCCTCCCGACCCTCTCCTATACCCTCCCAGAGTTTGTCCGGATGATGTCCCGCTGAGGCCGTAAGGGCCCCTCCAGGACTGCCAAGCTCCCACAGGCGGGGCGAAGAGGAGCCAGCGCTAGCCTCACTCTGCTATAGCTGCTGAGAGCCCAGGACATACTGGTCGATGGGGCCTGCCTGCACCCCGGGAGGTGCCCACCCCGGACCCCCACCCCTCCGCACTGTGAAAGACTCACAATTCCTGCAACTGGAAAGAGGGGTGCCCGCCGACCAGGAGGCCACAGTGCCAAGCCCACAGAGGTCATCATGCAAGGCGCCAAGTGCCATGCACCCAACCGCTGCTGGCTGGGTGGGCCAGGGAGCCTGCCAACAGATCCCATACAGCATGTCTGCCCTGGGGCAAAGCCTCTGGCTGCCCTCCTTAGCTCTGTGCCCATCCCAGCTCACCTCAGCCCTGTTATCTCAGAACCAATAAAAACATTTCCAAGAGGAAGGCAGTGTCTGGAGGTCTTTGCTTCTTGGGCCTGGTTAGATGACACACTTCCTGAGTACCAGCTGCACACCCAGAACCGGCTGAACATTCCTGCATTCAACATGTATTTACTGGGCACACATTAGGGACCCAGCCACTTCCGTACTCATCTCAGAAAACAGAACCTGGTACCTCTGCCTCAGGGGTGTCCAACCTTTTGGCTTTCCTGGGCCCCAGTAGAAGAAGAATTGTCTTGGGCCACACGTAAAATACATTAGCAATAGCTGATGAGCTAAAAACAAAAATCGCAAAAAAAGCTCATAATGTTTTAAGAAAGTTTATGAATTTGTGTTGGGCCGCATTCAAAGCTGTCTTGGGCCACATGCAGCCCTTGGGCCGAGGTTTGGACAAGCTTGTTCTAACTGAAAAGGGAGACTGGGGGATGTAGCATTTCAGCTGGGTACACAGCTGCCACTAAGTCCTCATGTAATGTCATTGATAGGTTCTGTGATTTGAAGCGGAAAGATGCATAATGAAACCAGTTTTACCATAGACTAATGGATGTAAACAGGAGTTAAGTTCCTACAGCATCTTGTGGTACAAAAGGACATTATTCCAGGACCTGCTGTATGTGAAAAGGAGGAGGGATATTGGGTTAGCATCTAGCAGGGTCTGTCCCACCTCCCGGCTTCCTAGAACTTTCATATTGGACAGGGAAACTGACATGAACTCATCACCTTGTTGTAATTACAAATTGTGATACCGCTACTAAGGAAAAATGCAGGGACCTTCGCTAGGGTATATAATAAGGAGGATGGGCCTCTGTGAAGATCAGGGAGGCTTTCCTGAGGAAGTGATGACAAGGTTTTTGCCCTGGAGGAAATCTAAGTGTGTGAGAAGACAGATGTAGGAACAGCTGCCATCCACTCTGCAGGAAGCAGGGAAGCCGGGAAGCAGGACCGTAGAAGAGGTAGGCCCTGGGTTTATTTGCTGTGTGAGTTTGGGCCAGTGATGTCTCCTCTCTGAACCTCAGTTTCCTCAACTGTAGTATGGGGATAATAAAGTCCACAGTAAATGCTCTCAGGGCATTGCATTGCACACCTCCAGGGGCTGCTATTCACCTAACTGCAGTGGAATTGTGCCATGTGCCAATACTAAACAATCCACTGTAATTATTGTAATTAATTTTGGTAAGTGAAGGGTTGAAGGAGTCCAAAGGAGAAGTCTGTGTGGGTGGAAGTTGCCCAGAATCTTTGATAGACATGGGGCATAATCAGACAGGTGTCTGGGATGGATCTGGGGACTCCAAGACAGTGGTTCTCAAGCTTAGTGTGCCTAAGAGCCAGTCACTTGGAGGATTTGCTAAGCCACAGATCTGGGCCCCTCTCCCCTGTGATTCTGACTCTGTTCGGGGCGGAGTCCATGTATTTGCGTCCCTAACAAACTCCTAGGGATGCTGATGCTGCCCGTCCTAGGACCACAATTTGAATAACACTGCTGTAAATCCCAGACATGTGGGCAGCAGGTGTGCTTCCCCAGTATCTGAGGGTGGCTGAGGGCTAAAGGCTGGAAGTGGGAGGTGGGTGAAGAATCCCATGCCCATGTTTTGCAGCCCAGGAACAGTCCTTGTTCTCAAAGCTCGCAGGCAATGTGGGAAAGGCTGTAGACCCCTGCCAGAGGCCTGGGTAATCCCCACGTTCCTGTGGCTAGGGGAGGCTGGGTGCTCCGAATTCACTCTAGTAATCCAATAATGAGATTGAGCCTTTGGCTCTGTGCCCCATGAGGCAGGCCTGCCGCCCTGCCTGCTCCTGTGCCTACTTAGCTCTACTCAGAAACCCCAGATCTACATTGTTTCAGAAATGCAATGGCCGTGGAGGTCCAGAGGAACAATCTGTGGGAGGAAGACTTCTGTGGGAATCTCTGTCAGCTGATAGGATGAACCCCTGTCAGAGAGAGAGAGTAGGGTTAGGCTGTTAGCTAGGATGCTTCTGTCCCCAGCATCATGGCTTCCTAAAATCATAGACATGGTGGCTGTGATAAATTGACTTGACAACAAAGCCAGGCCATTGTACAAAGGAACCCTCAGGATGAGGGGAGGCCCAGGGACTGAACTTCTGCCTCCTCCAATGCTGAACCTAGAACTCTTCCCCTTGAGCTTGTCTTATATTAGGGTTGCCTAGTAAGATTGTTTGAAGAAAGGTGTTACTTTCGGAGACAGAGACTCATTTTCCTAGATGGACCTTGTCCCAGGTGGGAAGCTTTTCTGTGACCTGTGCCACACAACTGCTTTAATACCTCCCCTCCTGGGGCGCTCAGATTGTCTTCTTAGATGAGCTCTCATTGTCTGAAAGGTCTTAAACTGACCATAGACTTGCCTCCCTGTGACTTGTCCAGTTTACTCACTCATTCATGCATGCGGTCGACTGATATTTATTGAGCACCTACTATGTGTCAGGTCCTGTGCCAGGTGTGGTTCCTGTCTTCAAGGAGCACAGACTCTAGGAAGGAAAATGGATAAGAAAACAGACAAGTGTAATGTAGTGGTGGAAGTGCTACTAACTAGGTTACTTAGCATGTGGGCCTAGGAGAAGTGAGGGTACATTAAAGGCACCCAATTCAGTCTGGCTGGGTGGGGGTAGGTTGGAAGGGACATACTTGCTAGGGCCTGGAAGATCAATTCTGCTTAATTAGAGGAGGTGAGGGGAAGGGTGTTTCTGGTTGATGGAACAGCACAAGCAAAGGCCCAGAGTTAAGGGAGAGCATGGCTCCTTCGGGAAATGAAGTAGAATTCCCTCTGCCTGGTGTACTGGCCTGGAGGGAGGAGCAGAGAGAGATGCCACTCATCAGAGAGGCAGGGCCTGATCCCACTGCAGACCTTAGTGTGTGGAGAGGCTTAGGTGCAGCCTCTGAGGGGGGCTGCCTTCTTGTGTGAGCCAGGCCCATGGCAGCAGAAACCTCGATGCCTTGAAAAGCCTCGCCTTTGGTCCAGAGAATGGAGCAAATCACAGAGCAGCTGAGGGCAGCCGGAAAGTGTCCCTGTAGCAATGTGGTTGAAAGCATGATTCTGATCAAAAGACAGAGAAAAACAGACAGTCTGTGTCCTTGATAGAACACACTCCTTTGCAGTCTTGCCAAGAGGATCGAACTTGAGTCTCATCATGCCTCTAGAGCCAGCGGGCACTTGGCAGGAAATTCAGAGGACACGGGATCATGTTGAGTTGCAGTGTGAGGATTCCATCAGCAAAATGCAGACTGGGAAACTCCATGGGTCAAACCACCAGGTCTTCAACAGATAAATTATAAGAAAAAGAAAGCAATGGAGGGAAGACTTAAAGATGAAAAGAGACTTAAAAGGTATGGAGTTAAAAAAAAAATGTGGGGGAAGCCGGGATGGCTCAGTGGGTTAAGCGCTCACTTTGCAGCGCCGGGGACGAGGGATCGAATCCCAGCCCCGGCCCGTGCGGAACCATGTGCTGAACTGGGAGCTCCCCCAGTTCAGTTCTCTCTCTCTCTCTCTCTCTCTCTCTGTGTCAAAAATAAATTAAAAAAAAAAAATGTGTTGGGATGTGGGCTCAGGTGAAAAAACCATAAACACAAGGAACTCATTCCTATAGAAGTCTGAATAGCAGTTGCTTTCAGAGAGCGGGAGGGCAGAGGCTGTGATTGGGAGGGGAACAGAAAGGGGCTTTTGGGGTGTCAGGCAAAATTCTACTTCTTGACCTGTGTGGTGGTTACAAGGGTGTTTCCCTCATAATAATTCACTAAGTTGTACATTTGTTCTCTGTGTTTTTCTGTTTGTCTTATTTTACCATACAAAGGTTAAAAATTTTTTTTTTTTAAAAGCATGAACTCAGGAGCCAGCAACCTTAATTCAAATCCCAGGTCTGTCACTTATTTGCTGTGTCATTTTGGGTAAGTTTTAAGTCCCCCGGGGCCTGTTTCCTCACCTGTAAAATGGGAATGATGTTATAGGTTGTTTTGAAGATTAAACAAGTGAGTGTCCCGGAAGTCTTTAGAACAGTGCCTGGCACACAATAAGCATTATAAAAGTGTTTGCAATTATTATTATTGTGTTGTGAATGCCCCTACTTCCCTACCCCTCTCTCTCATGCTTCTATGATCCATTCTCAAGGAAAAGGGGAGGGAGGGCGAGCCACGGCATTCTTCCATGGTTGTGGTGAGTGACAAGGTAATCACAGCTTAAATCTTGGATCTGGTTCTGTGACCACGGAGTGACTGTCTGCACAGAATGGTCCTGCAAGGTGGCCCCAATCCTGTTGGCTGTGCCTGTGGCTCAGGTTGCAGAGCCAGAATATCCCTGTTGGGAGGTGCCTGCCACCTGCTCCTGTCCTCTCACTGATGCCTATCTTTCCTAGAGAGAGGACAAAGAGTGTGATTATCATGATCAAGGCATGGGCTTTGGTGGTAACATGAACCTGCATTCTAACCTCAGCTCTACCACTTAAGAGAGTGAAGGGATATATATATTAAGGGATTCCCTCTTCCTCTTTGAGTCTCATTGTCCATTATTAATGATAATAATTACACCTCCCAGGTGGGGTGGTTGTGAAGAAATAATCCATGCATAATGCTTAGGAGAGGGCCTGGCTCAAGGCCTTCACACATGCTGTTCCCTCTGCCTGGAATGCTTTTCCCTCTGCCTGGAATGCTTTTCCCTGCATTCTTTAGATAGTTGGATCCTTTTCATTTTGTGGGGCCAGGCTTAAATGTCTCCTTGACTTCTTTTATTTTTTAAAGATTTATTTTATTGGTTTTTGACACAGAGGTAGAGACAGAGAGTGACAGAGAGAATGGGGGTTACCAGAGCAGTCTCTGTATCATCATTGCATATCATCAGTCTTTGACATAGTTTCATTCCACACAGGTGGGCCAGGGACACACAGGGCAGGAACTGGGTGGGGGATTCCTGCATGGGAGGCACATCCCCATGAGCTGGGGGCAGAACTGGGGGCCTTCCCCATGGGAAGCTTGCCCGTGCAAGAACTGAACTGGGGACTACACCCCAGTTCTGCATATGGGACCACATGGGCCAGGGCCAGGATCTGATCCTCAGACCCTGGGGCTGCGAAGACAGTGCTTAACCTGCTGAACCATCCTGGTATCCCTGCTGCTTGACTTCTTTATTGAAAGAAGAAAGGAAGCCACTGCCACATCTCACTTATATTCTGTAGAGAACATATAAAAGTTATGGCTACGCTTCTCGGCCTTTTGGCTAAGATCAAGTGTAAAAGTTATGACCTGACATATTTGATATATTGTTAATGATATATTTTCGCTTATCTGCTTATTGTTTGATGCCTCCTGCCCACACTGGAATGTAAGCTCCATGTTGGCAGAGATCATGTTGGCCTTTTTCACTGGAGTATATCTCCAGTGTCTAGTAGATACTCAGCAATTATTTATTGACTAAATGAACAAAATCCACAAATATATAAATGAACATATTTGTTCAGTTCTCTGTTGTATGTCTTCCTTGACTAGCTTGTGAGGGACATAAGTGCTGGCATTTGGTCTGACTTTTCTATGCTGTGTCTCCTGAACTCCCTTTTGCTTGGCCAAGTGTGTACTGCACACTCAGTAAATACTGGTCAGATGGATGAGAGGCTGGGGGTGCAGAGGGTGGCAGCTATTTGTGACCACTGCCCTCAGGTGCAGGAAAGGCTCCAGGCCCCATCCCTGGTGTCTCCCAACCTCAGGTCTCACTCTGCTCTAATGTTGGGTCTTTTGGGACCATTTCCTTGTGCTGCAGAGGCCTCAAAGTTGTAGGCAGTGCTGTGGAATGGGGAATAAAAGGGCTGGGAGCTGGATAGACCTAGATTCTAGTCCTTGGTCAATCATTTACAATCTCAGGGACCTTGAGCCAATTGGTGAAGCTTCAGTTTTCTCTGTTCAAAGGGAGATGATAATCATAACAACAACAACAACAACAAATCTGCTTGGAAGGGTTATAGTGATCAAGTCAGGTAACAGACATGAAAGCACAGTATGGGCTGAGCAATTGCATACACTTGTGTGTTGTTGTCACTAGTATTGGTAGCAACAAATGTTTGTTTTGTTTTGTTTGGCTTAAAATAACAGAAATTTATTCTCTCACAGTCCTGAGGTCGGAAGTCTGAAATCAAGGAGTTGGCAGGGCCGTGCTCCCTTTGAAGGCTCTAGAGAATAATCCTTCCTTGCTTTCTGGCGGCTCCTGGCAACACTTGACGTGACATGTCTTGGCTTATAGCTGTGTCACTTCAGTCTCTGCCCCTGTCTTCACATGGCATTCTTCTGTGTTGTAGCTACAAATATTTGAAATGGCCACTGAGAACCAAGTCCTAGGGTGAAAGTAGAGTTTTGGGGAGAGGCTGCTAGGTTTTTGTGAACATTCATTCTCCCCATCTTCCTTAGTAGTAGAACTCTTGATTTCTATGACGTTTAGAATCAAGACTACATTTCACAGCCTCCCTTGCAGCTAGCGGTAGCCTTGTGCCCAACTTCTGGCTAATGAACAGAAGTAGGTGTGTGCAATTTCTGGTAAGTGTCCTAAAGAGGAGAGACCTGGCTTCCTTTGCCTTTCCTCCTCCTTCTTGCTAGCTGGAATGTGGCCTTGAGGCTTGGAACTTGAGCAGCCATCTTGGACCATGAGGAAGAAGTCAGTACTGAGGCTAATGGAACAATTAATAAAAGGAGCCTGAGTCCCTAAAACCTTGTGGAAGCCACCTTAAAATCCCTGGAGTGCTTCATTCCAAACTCTTTTATAGGAGAAGGAAAGGAAACTTCTGTGTCACTAAAGCCATTATTACTTTGAATTTTTCCTGCACTTGCATGCAGCCAAATTTAAATGTAATTGATATACCCTCCAAAAAGGAAGAGTTCACATTGGCTAGATGAGTTTTATTTTTAATTCTCAAACACTTGTGTAACACCAGCTATGTTGCTGTCATTCCATTAAGCCCTTTCCAAATATTAACTTATTAATTTTCATGGTAACTCTATGAGTAGGAACTACTATTCCAGTCTTGGAAACTTCATAGCATATACCTCTTTTTAGTTCTTGCCTCTGTTAATTCTTTCATTCAACAAATTTTAACTGAACACTGACTATATGCCAGGTCCTCTGCTGGGTATTAGGGATATACGGACAAAAAGACAGACTTGATGGCTGGTCTCATGAAGCTTATAATCTAAACTGTGCTGTCCAATATGGTAGCCACTAGCCACATGTGGCTATTTAGTTTAATTGAAGTTAAATAAAAATTCAGTTCCTTAGACACACCACCCACACTTCACATGTTCATTAGCCACAGGTGGCTGGTGGTTACTATACTAGATGGTGCAGATACGATGTATTTCCATCATGGAAGAACGGTCTAGTCTAAAGGGACAGCTGACAAGTAGAGTGGCCATTTCCAACCCAGTGGAAAAGCACTGGTTTTCCTATTTCTTTTTGTTGTTTTCCTAATTAGCCCAGCTGTAAGGAAGAGAATGGAAAAAATAAAGCAGCTGCTTTATTTATTTATGAGGTATTGTTGGCTTTGTGTTAAGTTCTTTTTATTTATCTCACCCCATCTTTACAACCACACTATTTGACAGCTAAGGAGACTAAGGTTCAGAGAGGAGATGTGACTTACCAAGCTTACACTTATTATAGACAATAAAGTCTGTCCTTGGGCCTCCTGATCTCAGAAATTGTGTCCTTAACACAATGAACAGTCTGAGAAATAATAAGAACAGCTAACACATATGGAGTGCTTACAATGACTGTATAAGGCACTCTCTAGAAGTTTGCTTTAAATAATCTTCATCCCAAATCTAGGAGGCTGAAGGTTCTCATCCCCTCATTGACAGGTGAGGAAACTGTGCAGAAGGGAAGTGAGTTGCCCAAGGCCGTCCAGATGGGAAGGCGCTTGGTTTTTCTGTCCTTGTCCGAGGCAACCCTAGGCCTGGGTGGCTGTTTCTGTGACTCATATCCTCTTGGGGGAAGTGAAGAAAAGCCAAGTCCATTTTCCCTCCTATGGAGCTGGAGACTCAGCTAGATTTGTTGGTTTGAGCTGCCCACTTGGGGCCAGGACCAGGCAATTCTGTGGGGGGCTGGCTCCCTGCCTCTCTGGGTGGCTCTGGTCCCCTTGCTGTCAACCAATCACTAGACACCCTGGGTGAGGAAACTTGGCTTTGAGACCGAACCACCTACTTTGGAGTCCAAGGGCTGGCAGGGAGGGCTGAGCAGAAGGCAGGGCTGGCCTCCACCCTCTCTGTTTACCTTTTGAACTTTTATTGTGAGCTTATCTTTAAGGGGGAAAAATACTCCAGAAACTTAAAATAGGCAAGAGTTAATTAATAGCATGCTTTGTTCTTCCGATCTTTATCTGTACAGGAAGATACACTCCTTTTCAGTTTGTGGGTGAAGGTGAGGTTGCCTCTGGGGGCCCAAACAGCTGTTCATTTTTGACTTTTGAATTCTGGTTCCCTTTGGCTTTTTCCTTTCCTGGTAGAAGGGTTTTCCCTAGCTCCTGCCTAAGCGCTTCATCAAGGCCTTTACTATTTACCAAATTGCTAACATTGCATGTTAAAATTATTTTGTCATATATAATTAATAGCCACTGTGCATTGAAGACCTACTATGGACTGGGCACTCTGTTTAAGATCTCCTAATATCCTTATATGGTGGGTCTTTTTATTATTTTCATTTTATGTAGATGAGGAAAGTGAGGCCTGGAGAGGAGAAATTACTTTCCCAAGACCATGCAGCTCTAAAATGGTGGAGCCAGACTTTGAATTTGGGGCTCTATGCCTCCAAACATCCACAAATGCTATTTATTGAGTACGTAGTTATGGGCTCAAGAGTCCCACAATGCTAACTTTTAAAACATGTCATTTTAATTTTTCTTGTTTAAAACGTATCTTTTTATTTCTCACAATCTGAGGTATGTACAGTTATTCCCTCCATTTCACAGATGAGGAAACCAAGGCTCAGGTGAATTCGTTTATCCAGGATCACACAGTGATTAATGGTGGAGCTGTGATTTGCATAGGTATGATGGGTATCCTGGCTCAGAGGAAAAGTAGTAGATTAGAAGCCAAAAAACAGATTTTGGCTCTTCATTATGTGGGCAAATCACTTAACCTCTCTGAATGCTATAGCTTCTCATCTGCAAAATGGGGACACGATTTTCCCAATTTCTTGAGGTGGTTGTGAGAATCAGATAGCTGGGAACCAATGGTTATTGAGAATCTGATTCATCAGGACCCAAATTTACATCCTTATCTCATTTTTTTATGGAATCTGGTGAATTTTATCTTTAAAAAGTTCTCTTCTGAGTTTTCCACAAAATGTCTATCTTCTTTCCACAAACAGAAAAGAAAAATGCCCATTTGAAACTATCTCGTGGGGAAGCCGGGATGTCTCAGTGTAAGGTTAAGGGCTCACTTTGCAGCCCCGGGGACCGAGGATCGAATCCCAGCCCTGGCTTGTGCGGACCCATATGCTGAACTGGGGAGTTCCCCCAGTTCAGTTCTCACCAGGGTGAGACCCTGGCCCAGTTCCTGCCCTGTGCAGCCCCTCCCACCTGTGGAATGAAACTATGTGGAAAAACCAATGATGTGCAACTATGGAGACTGTTCTGGGCCCTCCCCCTTCTCTCTGTCTCTGTATCTCTCTCTCTGTCAAAAACATTAAAAAAATAAATCTTAAAGAAAAAAAAGATTTATTTGAAACTATCTCATTACAACTATGAGACAAAAGATCTTTAAAACGTTTTTTAAATTTTAAATTATTTTAAATTATAATTGACATACAAAATTATATTTGAATAATTTCAGTTGTACAAAATTGTGATTCAACATTTGTACATAAAATACTTTACAAAGTGATCACCACAAGAAATCCAGTAACCATCTGTCACTGGCCATAGTTATTATTACACTATTATTGACTCTGTTCCTGTGCTGTACATTATATCCCTGTGACTTTATAACTGTAAGTTTGTACTTTGTAATCTCCTTCCTCTTCTCTTTGGGGGGCTGGCTCCCTGCCTCCTCCTGGAACCTCTGGCAACCATCAGTTTGTTCTCTGTATCTAAGGTAAGATGATCTTATTTGCATTTTAGGAGAATCACTAGAAGTGGTTCAAGAGAAAAGGAGTGACATAGCTGGGAAGACCCCAGGAAGGAACTGAATCCAGTTCTGTCTGACCCCCAAATCTGTTTTTGTCACTCTTTGGAGGGCAAACCCTCCATCCTGACAGGGTGCTGAAGGGTTTAAAGTAAATTTTTAAAATAGACTTTATTTTTTATTTATATAATCATATTTTCAATTTGACAGTTTTGTTTTTTACAGAGAAAGAGAGAGAGAGAGAGAGAGAGATACAGAGACAGAGAGAGAACTGAACTGGGGGCACTCCCCAGTTCAGC
The DNA here is from genome assembly GCA_004027555.1 of Craseonycteris thonglongyai. NCBI lineage: Eukaryota > Metazoa > Chordata > Mammalia > Chiroptera > Craseonycteridae > Craseonycteris > Craseonycteris thonglongyai. Next base: position 23,327 of record PVKE010003648.1, on the reverse strand, counting down.
ATATGGGTCTGCAAGGGCAGGGGCCGGGACTCAATCCTCAGTCCCTGGCGCTGCAAAGTGAGTGCTTAACCCACTGAGCCATCCTCGCTTCCCCCATAGACTTTATTTTTTAAGAGCAGTTTTAGGTTCACAGCAAAACTGAGTGGAAGGTACAAAGTGTTCCCTTATTACACCCCTGGCCCCCACACTGCTGCCTCCACTATCAACATCCCCAACCAGAGTGGGACATTTGTTACAGTCAACACACTTACACTGACACAGCATTATCACCCAAAGTTCAGTTTACATTAGGGCTCACTCTTAATATTGCACATTCTATGTATTTGGACAAATGTATGACATGTACCCACCATTAGTATCATACAGAGTAGTTTCACTGTCCTAAAAATCCCCTCTGCTCTGCCTATTCCTCCCTCCCTCCCCCCATAACTCCTGGCAACTATCGACCGTACTGTCTCCATAGTTTTGCCTTTTCCAGAATGTTCATGGAGTTGAAATCATACAGTATGTGGCCTTTTCAGATGGGCATTTTTCACTTACTAATATGCACGTAAGTTTTCTCCATATCTTTTCATGGCATCTAGCAGGGAGGCTTGTCATATAAAATGCAAAAAGTCCAGTTAAATTTGAATTTTAGACAATGAATTATTTTTTAGTATAAATATATCCCATTTGTTTATTTGAAATTCAAATTTAACTAGACTTTCTGTATTTCGTCTGCTAAATCTGACAACCCTGGTTGTAGGGGCTCTCTAAATATTTGTGGAACAAACAGGTGTTTTGCTTTGGCTGTTCCTAAACTTGCAGTGTGACCTTTTAGGCAACACTCCTTCCATCTCTGGCCTCTTTCTCTATCTGAAAAAGCAGTTGTGACAGCGACCACAGCGCAGGGATCGTCAGTGAGGAAGAGCGTTGGCTGAACTGCCATAGAGCAGACAGCGAGCTGGGATCGTGCCTGTGCGGGACAGACTGGATCTCCAGTTTGGGGACCGCCCACTGCTCCTCAAACTCTGGCGGGGGAAACCCCGGTCCTGCCCACTCCGTGGCCGGCCGAGGCCGTAGCCATGGAGACACAGGTAGCCCGGGGCCCCTCCCCCACAAGGCCACGCGTTTCCGCTGCGTTGGAGCCTTCTGATTGGACGGCCTTTTGGACGCTACCACCAGCTCAGAGCCCTCTAAGGGGTAGCGGGGTCTCGTCCTCGTACGATTATTGCCCTGAAAACCCGTGCGTGTGGCCTCTCTAGAGTGGGTTCTCTCACGCGGGAAAAAAGACTGAGTGTCAGGTCGGGAGAGTGTTCACTGCTTCTCTAGAGTTTATGTTCATGCCTTTCCCTGAGAAAGGAAGAGGGGGCGGGAAAATCGGCCACGCCCCCTCTGGAGCCTTTTTCGGTCCCAAGATCTGGAGTACCGGAAGTGCTGGTTTTGTCTGCGCGCCCTACTCTAATCGTTCCTCCTAAGGCCACCTTCCAATTCAGCTGCGGGATTCCGGGGCCGCCTGGGTGCTGCACCCCGCCACTTCCGCATTGAATCGCCACTTCAACCGAACTCCCAACCTCGGCGCGCGCTCTCGCTTGTGCCTGCAGGTTGGGCCGGCACTTGCCAGTAGTCACGCTCTTCTCCGCTCCTGGCAGCCAATGGAAGAGCGTCTCCTGGCAGGGTGTTGGGTAATTAATGAGGACCTGGAGCTGATTGGCTGCAGGGTCGTGGCCGGGGCTGGACGGCGGGGTAGGTTGTTCCAGAGGTGGGAGGCGGTACCCGTGGCTGAGAAGGAGGCCTGAGAGCGACATGTCCACGGCGGCTGAGGCAGGGCGGCCCGTGGCGCTATTTCTCTGAGTCCAGGGCGGCCTGGCGGCCGGCTGAGGACAAGGGTCGGCAGAGGCTGCCCCCGCTATGGTGGCCGCCATGCGGGGGGCCCGGGCGGTTGAGGGAGCTGCCGTGGCGCTCCTGCGGCTGCTGCTTCTGCTGCCGGCGCTCCGGGGGCCGGGGCTCGGCGTGATCGGCTCAGCGGGGGCTGGGCTGCCGGAGAGCGTTATTTGGGCCGTCAACGCGGGTGGCGAGGCTCATGTGGACGTGCACGGGATCCACTTCCGCAAGGACCCTTTGGAAGGCCGGGTGGGCCGAGGTGAGAGCCCCTCGCGGAGCCGTGGGATCCTGGGCCTGCCGAGCCGTGCGCAGCCAGCCGAGGGCTGCGGCCCCTGAGCCCCTTCCTCGACTCTGGGGCCACGTTTCTGGAGCGAAGTTTCTGTCCTCAATTTCCTCAGGGATCCGGTCACAGTTCGGAGCCTGGTACTGACTAGAAGCTACCAAAAGCCATTGAGGCAGAGTTGGCGAGAAGTTATATTTGGACCTCGAACCCTGCATTTTCTTACTCGTCTCCTCTACCCTAGCTGGGAAAAAAGTAAAGACGAGGGCGGCCTATTGCCACCTCCAGGCCCAACGGTTGTAGGTTATCGGTGTCCCTGGCCCGTGTGGTTCTACGCCTCTGATCAAGTCAGTTCCTGGTAGATTCCTGCCAACCCCAGACATGGGCCGCTTTCCTTACTCCTGCAGGAGCGGGGCTTGATTCTTGGCCAGAATAGAAAGGAATCTTTGAAGAGAATGAGCCAGGAAAGTTTGATTGCATCCTCCTCCCCGCCCCACCTTTGGAGCGAGGAATATGTATGCTTAAAAGTAGAAGCTGCAGGCCGCCCCTGGAGAGTGGTTATAGTGAAGCTACCCTGCACTGGAGGCTGGTGGTGTGTCAGCTGGGTCAGCCAGTGTGAGATCTAAATATTCTGAGAGTGTGTGGAACCTACTCTAAATGGTCCATAGAGGTATTCCAACTTATGGGGAAAATGGTTTTGACTTAACTGATTGAACAACAGTTTTTACAGTGCTGTATGATTCTCCAAGTTAGTGAAAGAATTGCAGAGGAGCTGGTTTAAAATGCAAACCCCAGATCTGAGAAATTAAACCCAGGTTTCTGCACCAGGGGCTTCTGATGTAGTTCATCCCCAGACCACTTTGGGAGAATCTGCTCTAGACTCTATGTCTTCTGTAAGTAAGATTGGAAAACAGGTTTAGGAAGGAGTTCCTTGCTTCTTCATCTGTTGGAAGGAGATTTATGCTGTGTGCTGGGTTCAGAGGCTGCCAAATTGGGAACATGCCATCTCCAAGAAAACTAGGAGACAGACTTGCTTGTACCTTTTTATGATGCCTCGATTTGGCTCTTGCTTTAACTAAAGGGCTTAACTTGATTTTTCAAAGTTAAATGTAGTGTCCTGGACTTTGTTATATGAGGGAGGTTATGGCTTTCATACATTTGAGGGTGTTGGGGCACAGGGCTGTTTTCTGAAGTTCTATGTTTGTCTTGGAATTTATTTAGCTCTGGCATGTAGGTCTCAGTAGCCTGGGTTCAGCTGAGTCAGGGCCCCAGTCTTTGGCAGTTAGAACAGCCGCCAAAGCCAGACGTCATAGCAGGAGGTCACTACTGTCTCCATCCTGGACCCTTCCTCTTTCTTCATGAGTGTGGGCTGGGAGGAAGGAGCCCTTGAGGAAACTAGAGACCGTTTGTGGACTTTGCCCCTTGAGATAGTTGTGGTGAAGGCTGTGCAGATGGTTCCTTTCACTTAACAGATACTAGGCTTTACATAGGTTACATTATCCTTTTAGGTCCATTGTGCAGAGGAGGAAGTTAGGGCCACACAGGGTTAGTCCCAGCTACTCTTATTCAGAAATCCTGGTTTGAATTTGCTGGTGCAGGTGGTGGTTTTTGTTTTTTGGTCTGATCACCAGTTAGCCAGGCTCCCTGTCCATTGGTTATTGGCTCGTGGTTGGAGTTCCTTTGGAGTTCATTATAGTAGATAGAATTGACATGAGACCTATGTATCCTGGAGTCCTATCTTGGACCCTGGCCTTGAGACACTATCAATGGAGGTTCCCTGCTCTACTCTGTCAGTTTGGGTGGGAATTGTAACAGTATTAAGGCAAGGAGTAAGAGTCCAAGATGGCTGTATGCTGCAGCTTGGACGAGCCTGTTGTAACATTGCACGTCTGGGTGCCGGAGAGTGGCATCGCTGGGCCTGAGATGTGATGAAGCTTCCACTCTCAGGAGGCAGCTCTTTAGTTTCTTCTGAGCTCAGGGTTGGCACCACCCAGGGAAGCACAGCTGTTCATGCTGCCTTCTCTTCTCGGGCACGGTTTGGATAAGGGTGCGCCAGCTATTTGGAGACCCTTGCCTCATGTAGCTATTCACACTGATTGCCCTAGGAGCTGTATGACTTCTATCTTTCCCACACGCCTGTGATACTGTTTCCAGCATGCTGAAGAAAGTTCATTTTATATTGAATGGATTCAGGTATTTGTTACCAAGTTAATCCAGATAAGGGTTTGGCCTGCTTTTGAACTTGCTGTTTCTCTATAGTGTCTTTGTAGTCCTGCATTTGCATAACTGTGAGTGGCCCAGGGCACCTAGTGGCTTTTGCTTTCAAAGGCACTTCATAATGTTTATTAAATTTTATTTTCTGCCTTGAGGATAGTTAGTGTGCATAGGAGATAACTGACAGCCTGGGAAAGGCTTTCTCAACCTGTGTGCTTCAACAGATGGAAGTACCTACTGTTGCAGAGTTGCAGAAAGTGATTCAGAAGCGCTCAGTTTGGAATTCTGGCATGCCGCACATTCCAGGTTCTTTTTTACTTGGTCATTCTGGGTCCCCCTTGACTCTGAAGAGAGAAAGAGCTGATTATTTGGCCTGAGGGCATATGCACTTGGCTTGCTTTTAGGAGAGGCTATTTCCTCTTCATAGAAAGATACCTGCTAATCATTTGTATTACCTTGAAGAACTCAACTTACCTCTCTGAGCCTTTTTTCTTTAAGATTTATTTTATTGTTTTTGACAGAGACAGAGAAAAGGGGTAGGGCCCAGAACAGTCTCCATAGTTGTATCATCAGCTTTTGACATGGTTTCATTCTACACAGGTGGGCGGGGGTGCCTCACAGGCCGGAACTGGGCTGGGGGCCTTCCGCATGGTAGGCATGCCCCTTTGAGCCAGGAACCAGAGTGGGGGTGTGGGAGGGAACTGAACCCGGGGGCCTCCCACAAGGGAAGCACACCCCAGTTCAGCATATGGGTCCACACAGGCTGGGGCTGGGATTCAATCCTTGGTCCCCAGGGCTGCAAAGCAAGCGCTTAACTGGCTGAGCCATTCTGGCTTCCCCCTTGTTTTTTTTAATAAACTTCTCATGCTTTAGAAATCAGTGACATAAATCTGAAAACTCCTGTCCAGAGTAGGTTAAAGTGTTTCTTTTTCTTTGCTTGATGACCTTTCACATGGAATTAAAAGTAGGGCATAACCTGGCTCTGGAGGGGAAAACAAGCTGGCTAGGGCCCTGAGGCTATCAGATTACTAATTCTGCAGGCCTAAGGAGGATCCTTTTGGGTCAGCCTTCCTTTTGGCTGGGGAGGGATTTTGCCTTTGTGAAATAAAATATTGAAAGGTATGGTGCCTCTGGTTTGCTTAAGGCCACAAAATTTGTTTAGAATTCTGCCCTGATACTGTTGCCTGTATGTCACCTAAGATGCTGGCTTTATTGGCAGGCCCTCCAAATAGCAGAAGTTCACAGAGAATTTAGGTGGATGATATCCCCATTTTATAGGTAAGAAAACACTTAGAGAAAATAACTTGTTCTGAACTGCATAGTAAGTAGCAGAGCCAGGATTCAAATTACACCTATCTTACTCTAAAACTTGGGCTGACTTTTTCAAATAACTTGGCTTACTCCGTGGTCTAGGACTAAGAAGCAGTGGACATAATGTCAGCCCCTTGGCCCCCTTCCTTTCTGGCTTACTGGCTGAGCTATATTTTGCCAACTTCAGTAGTGTGCTGTGTACACTTCACTATATTTTAGAGAAATCTGTTTAACTTTAGCTATGAGTACATAAAGGCAAAGGAGGGAGGGAAAAATCCTTTTTGCTGCTTTATCTCTTGGGATTTGGGAAAATTCAACTTTACATGTGGCAAATCCCTTAGGAAAGCCACTTGGACATTAAAGGGAAAATAGTTAAAGGTATTTCCAAGGAGTTTTTGTTCACATGGCTGAGTTTCCTTAGTTGTGGGAACTGAGACTGCCAGATTACTTTTTCCACTCGGCAGGAAAAAATAATATTTCCTACACATGCATGAAACTATGAGCATCTAAGTAAAAAAGCAAACGTAGTTAATATTCCAAATTTGTAAAAATCATGGTCCTCATGGAAGAAGGAAATTCTTAGAACTCAAGAAAAATAGCAATCTTTTCATCTTTATAGGTTTATGCCCCGGTGTAATGGGTTGAGCCTGAGATAGAGCTGGGGCATGTTAGCAGTACATCTTTTGTAGTGGTACTCAGCTACCCTTCTTTGATTTCTGGAGGAGAAATAGGAGAAAAAATGTCCGAAGACACTTGTGCAATGAGTTTCCTGTGGTATTGTCTCATCAGTCCATCTGATCTGGCTACTGTTCACTTACAGGAACTGTTAACAGTTATGTTTATTTTTTTGAGGGCTTAACCTTAGTCACTGAGGCTTCCAGTTACTCTTTTATCTCTCGGAGATAAAAGATCCTCTCCCCTGGAGTTTTGGTGATTCAGAAGATAAAGCTCCAAGGATAGTGGCTCTTGGACATCTCCCAAAGGATCTAGGTGTCATATGTCTTCAGCCTTACTGTATGAGATGGGAGGGTGCTCTTGACATCTTAATACCAGTCTGGAGGAGAGATTAGGCCTGTGTACTGAGATTACTGTTAACTGTAGTTTGGAAAGTAGAGTTATGGAGCACTGGAAACTCCTTTGTTTTCAGGATAAAGAGTCAGAGACACTACTCTTTGAAGTATGATGCATAACTATTCATCTCTGGGGTTGAAGTATGTTATCTTATATTTGAGGAAAGACCCCAATTTAATTTGTTATAGGGGGGAAGAAAAAACATACACTGTCTCTCATCTCCTACCAAGGTTGGGGGAGGGCTGAAGGCAGTAGAGCTTTTCAGCTGTTCTGATACTGACCCAAGGTAAGTATCTTTTTACTTTTACCCTGCCTTAGTCCATGACAGTCTGTGAGATGGGAAAGGTGGCTCCCTCAGGACTTGGGCATCTGCAGCCAGAGGTGCCAATTGGACTTCCACATATTTTCTTCCCCTGCTGGGCTGGCTGTAGTCATGTGGAAAGAAGAGTATGGCTTCACTGCTTTATAGGCACCTCCTTTGTTGCTATTTGTTCATTCAGTAAATCATATACAATACCTACTTATGTGCCAGGGTCCGTGTTAGGTACTGGTGATATAGTAGGAAATTTTGTTCTTTTGGTTTAACTGGGGGGAATATTCAAAAGGGTAGGTGAGGTTGAGTTTTGTGGGTCTGTGAGAAGTAAGGTGCTTGGACCTAAAAGAAATTAGCATCATAACCCTTCTTTTTATGAGCATGTTTCTCTTTCCCAGCCCTGCAACCTTTTGAATGAAAAATTATAAAAAGCAGCTACAACTGGTATCTTTTTGTGGTAAGGGCAATGAAGAATGACTTTTCTAACAGATATCCTGTTTTTAGACTCTGAGCTTTTCTGAATGAGAAAAAAAAAATTCTTTGAACTTAATTGTCTTGTAGAGTTCCTGCCATCCCCCTTGTTTTATGAGGTTTCTCTGAAGCTCTCCCTCACAGGGAACCAGGCAGCTGTAACATAGTGCTTTGTTCTAATAATGAGTTAGACTTGTTCTCTTCCCATCACTCTCCATACAGTTGAGAAAAACTCATTTTAATGTGCTTTCAAAAAGTTCCACTGTGAGGATTACAGGAGCTGTTGGGGTGATCAGTGTTTGGTTTCTTTCATTTCACTCTGGCTTGGTAATGGATGTCTGATTCTTGCCTTTGTGTCTGGTGTGTTTGGAGCCAGGTGCAGAGTGGGTGGCCCCTTCCAGTGGGAAGGTTATTAGCATTGCCCTGGAAATGCCTCTGGCAGTTGAGGGGGTCTCTGCTCTTCTTTTATGTTTTTGCTTCTGATGTGGTTTCTCTTTGTCTTTTGTCCCCAGCCTCTGACTATGGCATGAAACTGCCAATCCTGCGTTCCAACCCTGAGGACCAGATCCTATATCAAACAGAGCGGTACAATGAAGAGACATTTGGCTATGAAGTGCCCATCAAGGAGGAGGGGGACTATGTTCTGGTGTTGAAATTTGCCGAGGTCTACTTTGCACAGTCCCAGCAGAAGGTGAGGCTTTGCCACTCTTGGATAATCCTCTGCTATGGGCCAGAGAGTGTACGAGCCTCCCCAGAAGGGAAGAACAGATGAGCTTTGAGGAAAAGCTGGATTCCTTTTGCCCCAGAAAAGCATGTTCCATTGAGGCTGCACTTGCCATGGGGTCAGTGACAGAAGGTAGTACCAGAATCCCAGTTCCTGGCAGCTCAGTGATCCTGTTAAGACCCTCTTGGTTATCTCTCCCTCCTTTGTTATCTGCACCTTTTTGTTTTTAGCTTTGTTCTTTTCCTGTCCCTTCCTGTGAATTTCTTTCCGTGTTGAGCTTTTTGTGTGTAGTCTTTGTTCCCTAAACCAGTACGAGGCCTCCTTAACAATGAAGGAAAGTGGTTTTGATTTGGCTCAGGTAAAGGACCTTAGCCACCCTGAAATATATTCAGCCCTGTCATTTCTTAAATTTTGAAGTTAGAGCCCAGGCAGGTGCTGAAGGGGTGTGAAGCTGATGGTTTCAACATTGTCTTCTTGTTTCATCTTGGCAGGTATTTGACGTGCGATTGAATGGCCATGTTGTGGTGAAGGACTTGGATATCTTTGATCGTGTTGGGCACAGCACAGCTCATGATGAAATCATTCCCATGAGCATCAGAAAGGGGAAGCTGAGTGTCCAAGGGGAGGTGTCCACCTTCACAGGGAAACTCTACATCGAGTTTGTCAAGGTAATGCTCCTTTTCTGCCCTCCCAGCTGAGAAAGAGCTGACAAGAATGGGTGCAGGGGGAGTGTTTGCTGCCATGTGGGGCTGACCACTGTTTCCCATTCCTTAGGGGTACTATGACAATCCCAAAGTCTGTGCACTCTACATCATGGCTGGGACGGTGGATGGTAAGTTGTATTTTTGATCTGCTTTTGACTTGGGCTGAAGGATGTGGTTGAGGAGACCCTGGGGGAATCATTTAGCTACTCACTATTTTGAAAACACCATTACTTAAAACCAAACTGTGGCAAATCCAGAGTCAGATGGCTGGGAATGAGTTTTGGAGCAAGATCTGTGTTTAAATTTTGCTGCTGCCATTTAATCGGCTGTTTGGTTTTAGACAAATTCCTATAACTTCTCTGTAAACTGCGATTAATAATGGTATCAGGAAGCTGGGATGGCTCAGTGGGTTAAACACTCACTTTGCAGCCCCGGGGACCGAGGATCGAATCCTGGCTCCGGCCCGTTTGGACCCATATGCTGAACTGGGGAGTGCCCCCAGTTCGGTTTTCACTGGGGAGAGACCCTGGCCCAGTTCCTGCCCTGTGCAGCCCCGCGCCCACGTGTGGAATGAAACTATGTGGAAAAACCAGTGATGTGCAACTATGGAGACTGTTCTGGGCCCTCCCCTTTCTCTCTGTCTCTTGACTCTCCCTCTGTCTGTCAAAAACAATAAAAATAAATCTTAAAAAAAATAAAAAAATAATGGTATGTATTGATGTGCCCTGACCCCTGTAGTCATTTGGAATTGCCTAAACTTCATCCTTATTCTGTTTCTTTGACATCTATTCCCTGTGAGCAAAAAAAGAAAAAAAAAAAAAAGGGAGAGAGAGAGAAAAAAGAGGAAGAGTTCTTGAGTGTTTTGGTATACTCAGATTCCAGCATTGCCAGACTGCACTGAACAAAAGTTCATTTATTAAAGTCTCCTTGTCCTTGTGATTTGGCCTCAGGGTATGTCTCTTTCTCAAGGTTGAGATTATCTTGACTGCCAACTTCCCAGGCTGATTTTTACAGAGAAAGCTTATGTCTTAGTGACTTTTCTCCCCCATTCCACCTCTGTCTTTTCCCCAACTCATCCTGAATGTACCAAGTATATCGTCTTCTTGTCTTGATGTCCCCCACATGCTTATATGATGACATCCAGGAGGATGTCCTGCCACCAAAGAGATTTGTAGCTTGAGTCTTTAAGCAGGAGACAGAGCACAGGGGTAGTGTGTACTGAGAACCCCAAACTCTGTGGATCAGCTTTTCCTCAGCTGCATTGTGAATCAAAGCCGAATGTGGGGTTATTGGAGGGAGGAGGAAGAATTTGAAAGGTTAAGTTTTGGGTGTCAGGTCATCATCCCTATCCAATCTGTTCTCTTGAAGAAGGACAGGAAGGGGCTATAGTAACCCTCCCTGTGCACAGGTCTTTTACTGCTTTGTAGTTAAATCTAAAGAAGTCCAGTGTTTGTAGGAATCTGCTGTTTTCCAGGCTAGAAGCTATTTCTGCTTCTACTGCTCCTTGCTTTCGACCCTGGTTAGGCCATAGCATCTCTTTATTGTGGCTCATTTACTACTCTTAAGGATCTCACTTAAATGCTATGGGTCTTACTTAAAAGGTGTCCTTTCTTGTGTCAGATGTACCAAAGCTGCAGCCTCATCCAGGACTGGAGAAGAAAGAGGAGGAAGAAGAAGAAGACGACTACGATGAAGGGTCTAATCTCAAAAGACAGACCAATAAGAACCGGGTGCAGTCGGGTCCCCGTACGCCCAACCCCTATGCCTCGGACAACAGCAGCCTCATGTTTCCCATCCTGGTGGCCTTTGGAGTCTTCATTCCAACCCTCTTCTGCCTCTGCCGGTTGTGAGAACAAATTACCATCCTGAACAGGGTGGAAGGGTGTGGGAAAGAAACCAAATACGTTGGTTTGGTTTCTGTATTTTTCACGATAATTAACAAAAACAATCAAAAAACCCACAAAAAAATTAAAGGAGATAAAAAGAGGCAGAGTGAATAGAGAGCAGCCCTTGTCTACCACCTGGTCCCAGACCTGCTTCAGCCATAGTCCTGTCTTTGTGGCTGGCCCTCAGCCATCGCTTTTCTCTCTAGGGTACTTAGGGTAGACGGGGTCCTTCCTGTTCCAGGATCCTCATCTGTATACCTAGTGGAAAGGACTCTGAACTCAGAGCAGACACCGACCGTTTTTTAGGTTAGAAATTCACAGCAGGGAAATGTCATCTTATTACCAGAGAATACCAGTGCTGGGATTTGGGTATGTTCTGAAGTTATGTCCAGACACGTTTCCAGATGTCCTGGGATTGAGAGTATATATGAAGATGTATAATTTGTATGATAAAGATGAAAACAGAAAGGGGATTCACAAAAAGAAAGAAAAGTAGGTACTTCCTTACTTGGAAACCTTTCTGATTTTAGCCCAATGATGGTTCCACCTTAAGTGTTTTGTCATTGCTTGTCTCCCTGACAGGTGCCAGTTAGAGGACTGTCTGGTATCTGAGACAATTAGTTTATGTCAGGTCCTGAAGCTGCCTCTGACTTGTTACCACAACAAATTATTTTAATTTCAGTGCCTGTTAGGGGCTTGATTTTCTCTCTCCCTCTCCCCCCATTAATCTGGCTCATTTGAAATCTCTTCTCTCTCAACCGTCCCACTAAATTATTTCCAAGAAGGGAAGGAGACGTGAGGATTTGGGGTTCCCTCTGTTTGAATGTCTTATCGTCTACCACCTCACATTGATGGTACCTCCCTCCCTGGATCTCTGAGCCAGCATCCAGAAGGAACCTGACCCAGCAGTTCTTTTACTGGCCCCTTTATAGGGTCTCGCTGCCAGGAGACAGGGATGCTTTCCAGTCTGCAGCAACAGAACACTTGACCTTAAGAGTCTCTTCTGGTCTTTGGATTGGAAAAGGCTCATGTTAGCCTAACGAAAGCGCAACCTCAGAGACTTGAGCCCCACCAAGTGACTGACCACTGTTTAGAATGTCTAGTATCTGATGTTCATTTATTCCTATGATCTTCTATTGTCACAATTCAGCCAGTTTTGGGTTATGCCTAGAACTACCCCAAGGAACTAGACTGTCTATATCTGGCCCCATAACGCTACTCACTGATCTTAATGGTATGCCCCTCTGTCATTTCATTTTTCTATTCAAGTAGCAGTCAGGTTCTTGCTGTGACAGGGCTGAAAGATTTCTAGTCAGCCATAGTCCTGGCAACTCTGAAGTCTATCTTAGCATCTAAGTGTCTGTCTTGAATTCTTTGGAAAAATTTCTACAGGAAATGAAGCTTCCCTGTTTCCCTTCTTTCTGGTCACTGTTATCTTTTCCCCAGCTACAGGGAACTTTGTGGATGGAAGGCAGCAGGATTAGCTTCTGCTTGGGCTGGAACAGGATAGAATCTCAGGCAAGGCCCACTTTTTTAAAGAATATATTTCATTTTGAGTTTGTCTTTGGATGTGTTTTTTAAAAGCTCTATATATTTGAACTTATGTGACAAAGTAAGTAGCCCTTGGGCTCATGTCCTGGGTTTTGGCTCTTAATGAGTCACTCTAGGCCAACATTTCATCCTTTGAGTTGTAGCCCTTTATTTTTGCTGTGACTTGGGCCTCAGTCTTAGGTTATCGAGTCAGGCAGCAGGACAGCTGCTGCCTGACGCTGCAGTCAAGGCACTTTTTGGAGAGCTTCACAAAGCTCTCTGCTTTAAAGGATGACATCCTGTAGCCTTGATCCTGGGACCATCTGTCTGGGGCAGTGGCTGTCCCAACTATTAACTGACAGTGGCTTCTGACAGTGGCTTCAGTTCTCATTCCATCACAACTCCCCAAAGCTGTGGGCCACTGCCAGTATAGTCAACAAGATGAGGAAAGAAGATTTGCTGCCTCCATTCTGCTTTGTTTGTTAGTTTGTTTGGGTCCCTGAGGAAGGAGGGGTCCCTGCCTCCTCACCTCAACCCATCCTTTCAGTGACTCAGTCTCAGAAGGAAACTGTGGCTCCTGGGGCCATTTCCTAATGGTACTGTAAGCCAAGCAGCTTTGCTTTTGCTTCTGTTTCTAAGCCCACCCTTTTCCCCTAAGCTCAGGGGTAGGGATGGGCACTTTCCTCTTTAGTTATATCCCAAAGGAAGGAACATCTTTCTATGGCTCACAAAAACTAAAGGGAAAATGAGGAAACAGGAAGAAGTATGGTGGGGGCTGGGGTAGAGTCCCCTGGAGCCAAGCCCACCCAGCTAACAGAGTTGCCTAGAGCTGGTCATAGCTGGCTCATGATGCTGAACTTGAAAGCTTTTTTTTTTTTTCTCCTCTAAGGTGATAAAGGTACATGAATTTTAGGTTAAAGGGGTGGGATGGGGCACTCTTTATTTTTATTTTTGTATTGTGTGGGTCAAGAATTATTCTAGTTCATCTTTTGCTTTTTGCACTGTTTGTTCCCATGCCTGTATTTTGCGATAGTGCTAGGACAGAGGCTGCACTGTAGGGAGTCTGGCTGGGATTGGGGAGGTGATGAGTGATGCCTGCTAGAGGTGGGGAAGGAGAGGCCTGGGCCAGAAGTATGGCTTTGGGTGTTTCTGGGTGGACCCCACAAAGATGTCTGCTGCAGATGGGCTGAGAGTTTGCAGTGTGGCTCTGATATGGGGGGGGGGGGCTGCTGGCCTTTGATGGGACTTTTTTTGGGCTTCACTCATGCTTACTGAAACATTGTGCCAGGAAACAATCTGTGGGACCCATGTTTCCTAAACCAGATCGATTTTTTTTTTTCTGAAAAATCTCCGGTATTGAGGAGAAGCTGCTCAGTGGATACCTTGAGTTCTGGTGACTTGAAAGATGGACCTCTTCAAGTGTCAGTGGTGTTGGACTCCCAGGGCCTACAGGGCCACCTGTTGGCTTGAAAGAGTGTGATATTCTCTTGTTTGCCTGAGAGATACTGGCCTGAAATTGGGGATCACATGAGAGGTAGGGTAGAGTTTGAATTCAGTTTACCTTCCCCTTTCTGTGCCTGGGAACTTTTTGATCCAGTTTCAGAATTGTGATTTGACTTCTTTATCTTTTTGGAGAAGCTTCTGTTTTAAGGAATTTCTCTTCCTTCTTATCCTGCCTATACCCTCTCTTGGGAAGGCCTGGCCATGGCTTCTAGAATCTCAGTTGGACATCAGAAAACAGCAGCAGTATTTTCCCTTTCCTAGCACTTATATTCCTTTCCTTAGAAAACGCCTCACCTTGGGAAGCCCAGGGAAAGAATCAGCAGGTTCTCTACTCTCCCTGGGGTTTGGGGAAGGACCCACCCCGGTCAGCACAGTGCCTTTTCCTCTCCTGCTCTGAGCCAGGGTGGGCATACCTCTAGATTCAGGTCTGGGCAGGGGTCTTTCAGTCCCTGCCATGGGGCTGCTTCCCCATCCCTTTTTCCTCCTCTTTGCTGGCCGGCTCTGACCTAATTCAAGTGTCTTCTTGCCTTGAGGAGCCTGATGGCATCAAGTGGCAGCATGTAATATTGTCCTCCGTGCCTCTCCAAAGGACTGAGGAGAGCAGGTGAGCTTTCCAAAGTGAGGGACTAATATAATAGATACTCCTGTTTAAAAAACGGGGGACGGGACCATATGCTTTGGGCCTCCTGCTTTGGCCCTGGGGGAAGAAACCTGTGATAAGGCTAAATGGCAGTACAGAATCAGAGCCAGAAACGCCAAGACATGTGCAGAAATCTTAGGAGAAATCTATGTCTCTTCTATGGAAAGGTAAAATTTGGGATCAAAGAGCTCTATGAATATTGCAAAGAAGCCTTAATGTTAAAGCTTCAGAGAGCTCAGAGTAATTTCCCATTCTGTCCAAGCTAAGACTCTTCATATTGAGACCTCTCCTGTGGCAGGAGGGCTAGATTTCCTCATTTTGTTACAAGACTAGATTGGCACCAGTGGGTCAGCTGCCCAGTGAGGGCAGGTTTCTTTGTACATGGGTAGCTTGCTGTCGATCTGCTTGTCTCCCCAGCTGCCTTTTGGCTAGCCTGCTGTAGGTTGCCACATCATTTTGATAAGAGCAGATGACTTGGGGACTGATAGGGTTGGCAGGAAAAGCACAGGATAGATCTCTTGGGATAGGTCCCCCCCTCAGGAGTATAAAAGCAAGGAGCCAGGATTGTGCTGGCAGCCAGAGAAAACAGTAGTGCCTGTTAGAGTTGGCAGAGAGGGCCTTGGCACCTCTCGCATCCAGGCAGTCTTGTGAGATGGGGGCCATGTAGCACCAGGCAAAGCAGAACTCCATTCTCACCTCTATTTTGAGCTTCCGTGCTTTACTTCAGTATGAGAAAAAACAACAACAAACTGAAGTGCGCTTTCCGTCCTTTCAAAGGACAACTGTTGGGAATGGAGAGCTGAGTTGCCAATTGGGAGGGGAGAATTGGCAGGGAGAGATGGTACGGCAAAATCAGGAATGAGACATTCTTGACTTCTCTCTTCCCTGGTGTGTCATGATCCAGGGAATGAAAAGAAATTTGACCCTGGGTTAGTTTCCTTCTTGGACTTTTCTTCTACCAAGTTTCCCCATGCTAGGACGAGCTGCCCATTCTGAGCTCAGGGCAGCCTCTTCAACCATTAACCTGGCTTGTCAGGGAGCCAACTCTGCCCCTCCAGATTGGGCCTGACTGCTCTATTTTGTACCAAGTACTGGAGAATAGTGTCACGTTCTTAGTAGCCCCCTGTAGCTCCTACTCTAGATCCCCATCCTCTCCCTGTGGAAGCAAAACCAACTCTGTCTGTAGCCACCACACGCTTTTATAGTGGCACAGTGAGATGTGATTGAGGGGCTTTGAACCTGGCTGGCCCGGGAAAGCAGTAGGGGTGGATAGAGCTGTCTTTCCTTCTGGGCTGTCTCCACCTGTCCCTACCCCTTCCAGACCCCACCCTACTCCCATCAAAAGGAACAAAAAAAATCAGGATGTTTTTCACTGTCCATTGCTTTGTGTTTTAATAAACAATTTGCAGTGACACTCTGTGTTGGGATTGAGTTGAACTTGACTACAAAAAGGTGAAGTGATGGGATGGGAAAAGGGAGACCAATGGGTTCGTTCGGCTGCACAAGGTTCTTCTGTGACCAGTCTAGGAGCTTTTGTCCATTTAGTCATGTCTCTTGCTTTTCTTTTCACTGGGATGTTTGGTTAAGGGAATGAAATTCTGTAATACCCTGCCTGCCCAGTTCAACCAGCAATACATTCAAGGAACAATATAGCAGTTACTTTGTTTTAGTTTCTGCTTTCACCAGAACACCAGGCCATGCCTGTCGCACCACTCCCAAAGCACACTGAGCCTGCAGCTGCCTCCTCATCTTTCCCTCAGCTTCCACCATAGCCTGTGGACAGACTAAGCCATGGGTCAGTTTTCTCGGTTTTCTCTTTTTCTGGTGGTGTCATTGTTGAGTATACATTGGGAAGGGGCAGAAGACACTGGAAGGATTTTTTTCTCTACAATTTATCTGCCACTTTTTACAGCTAAGGAACATAAAACTCAAAAAGCTTCAGTAATCCAGGCTGGTCAGTAAACCCAGTCTATCTGCCTGTAAAACCCATGTTCTTTCTCAGACTGTAAGGATAGTAATGATAGATATCCTTTACTGAGCCCCTGAAATGGGTAGGCATAGTGCCAAGCTGTTTTATAGATGTTCTCTGTTCAGTCTTCAACAAGCCAGTTGATATTAGTCTTTAAGAGGTGAAGTGACTTTCTCAAGGCCACACAACAAAAGGCAGAGCTGGGATTTTACATGAGGACTCGTAGTCACTACTCTATTGCCTTCCATTTCCCCATGATGCTCTCACACAGCTCCAGAACCTATCTGCTGTATTCCTCTAAGCGGGTGTGGAGGCTGCTGGTTTTAGGAGAGGGAGGGAGAATTTTGCCTACCTCCCCCAGTTATCCCTTGAAGGGCAGAATTCAGGGCTCAGCTCTAAGAATGAGGCCAGTGTTGGTTGAGTGTTCTCAGGGCCCAAATAAACCAGGAGACCCACAGAGCCTCTTTCTTAGCTCAAGCCCACCCATAAGTGGAGTTCTTTACTAACTCAGATTTAGCTGTTACTATTTCCAGTGCCTTTGCATGAGCTGCCAAATGGGGAAGAGACCTGAAGAAGCCCTGCTCTAGGGAGTTGCAGGGAGGGAAATTGTCTGACAGAAGATCTTGGGCCAAGTGCCGGGGGTTGGGTAAAACCACTCCTTGGGTCCAGATCTTAATCTCGCTAAGGAAATCAGGCTCCCGGTTGGCTGGAGCCGGTGTGTCGGACCTTTCTTCATATTTAGTACCCCACCCCCCGCTACATCCCCCATAGAGGAAGAGAGATGAGTTTTTACAACATTTACTGGAAAGCTTGTTGCTATAGCAGTGGTGGAGGTCAAGGCAGGAAGGTGGAGCAGGCTTGCTTCTGCTCTCTGGCAACCTGAGATGGTTGACATCTCACTGCAGCACTCTGGCCCAAGAGCTGAATGAGTTTTGTTTGTTGCTAGCCACTTCTATTAGTAAAAGTAACCCCACTTGTGTCTGGCCTTGGGCTTGGTACTGAGACTTGCACTCCTGGGTTTTCTCATTGCTTCCACTTGAATCTCTTGTTGATTCCTCAAGTCCTGGTCCCCAGTTTCTTTCCTCTCAGCTCTGACTTGAGTTCTTTTCAGTCACCACACTTTCCAGGCTAGCTCCAGGGCTTCTCTCTGTCCAGAGTGCCTGCCCTCAGCAGAGGGGTCCTGGAGAAAGGTCACTTAAATACAAAGACACTGACCCTGGCACCAGCATAGTGCTTTTTATTGCTGCTTTTCACCTCTTCTTCACAACAACCCTGGGAAAGATGTGTGACTAGCCTGCTTTATAAATGAGGAGACAAGGGCTCAAAGGGGATAAATGACCTGCCCAAAGTCACACAGCTGGTAAGTGGCAGAGTGAGGACTAGAACTCAGTTCTGTCTAACCTCCAAGCCTTTGTTCTTAACTTTGTGATGTATTATTTTTAAAAAGGAAGCATTTGAGTATAGATAACTAATGAAGCTGGGTGATGGTTACATGGAGTTTTAAGATACTATTCTTTCTCTGAAAAAGTAGTTCTTTAAGCCTTAGTGTTATAAAATGCATAAATACATTAAAAAAATTATATGGGGTGCAAAATGTGAAAACTTATTCCTACCTCTCTAATCCTTAGGGATAATACAGGTGACAGTTTGGTCTTTCATTTTACATATATACAGTATACATATACACATATAGTTAAACATTTATTGTGCAAATGTGCAAGTGTTTCTTTAGAATTCCATTAAGGAATTAATAGATCAAACAGTACATGCATTTAAAATTTTGAAAGTACTGCCCTCAGCAAGGCTACATGAATTTTCACTCACCAGCCTTGTGCTATGTGACTCTGGCCAGAAATTCTTTTTGAAAACAGGTGGGGTATAAATAAATGCATGCTTTTTAAAAACAGTCCTCAGCCAGCGAAAGAAGTGGCTTGGGTGCTAGAGAAATTATTAGCACTCTGTCCCAGACCACAAGTCCCGCCTGCAGTCCCAGCCAGCACTCGCTGATTCAATGCATACCACCTTTAGAGAGCCAGTAGGAAGGAGGGCTGAACTTCCCAGTCTCAGCAGAAAAAAGCCCTCTTTCTTACCTTGGCTGCACCAGCTCCGAGCCCCACCTGCCTGGCCTGATTTGAGGCAGACTGCCTGGCTGCTCTGGGACTGCCCTGGAAAACAGCCACTGTCACACCTCTTACAGTGAGGGAAACAACCAGCTGAAGGAGGGGACTCAGAGCAGTGAGCTGGAATGCAAGGGAAGCCAGCCCTTCTATTCCAGGTTCCCCAGTCTAGCCCAGGGAAACCTTGGGGTTACTATTTAATGCACTAAATCTCTATTTCTTTTTCAACCATGGTATTAGTATATATACTTTTCAAAAAACTTTTAAAAGAGCCTTTTGACATACCTTAGGGAGACTGTAGGTTACAGCCCTAATTTTTCCTACTCGTTTAAAAAAAGGGATATATGAGTATATCTGTTCTTTGTGTGTGTGTTTTCTATTCTCCTAAAGACAAAGTCTTTTCCTTTTAACCACAATTCATAGGTAGTGACTAAGGAGACTCCCATATATAGCAGTATATATTTAATTTTTTAAATAGAAAACAATTGAGTTTGAGTTTGCTTTTAATTAAAAAAAATAAGGTTACTTTGGCTTAGTGTCTGCCTTCCAGAAATAGATCCCTAGTTACTTTTTTATAAGTACACAAGCAGCCTATGATTGTGCGCTCGTGATAAAGTAGTACAAAAGTAGTTCTAGAGTGTTACACGTGAACATATCCCCTTTTAGTCCCTTCCAATCCTCTTCTCCCCAGAGGAAACCACAGTTAACACTTCAGTGTATATCCAAACCCCTTCCTTGGCAGTTACAAATACAAGGGCTGTCTGGAAAAAAAATTCAGCCATAAATGCCTCTATTTTTTCATATTACATGGCTGGATACTTTCAGGACAGCCCTCATACACATCTATATATTCATATACTTTTAAACAAATGGGATTCTGTATTTTCCCTCCACTTAATATATCTTTGAGATCTCTCCTTACTTGTACCTGTAGGTGGATCTCATTCTTTTTAACAACTGCGTAACATGAATGCAGCTATAATTTACTGTAATTTTTCAGTGTTACAAATGGTCCTGCAGTAAACATCTTTGTGCATACATGTAGGCTAAGTTCCTGAATATGGAAATGCAGGTAAAGAGGTTAATACATTTGTTATCCTTAGAAAAAGAAAAGCTGGGGTCCACATAACTCTAGCCCTGGTGCTCTGAGAACAAAGATTAAGTGAGCAATTAAGTGTAGGAAGTGGCTGTATGCTAAACCCCCTCTTGGGGATGCACAATCAAGTAGTGTATTAAAAGTTATGGAAATTCTTCAGTAAATACTCACTCCTGAATGGTTTAAAAAGAGTTGTTTGCAATGGGAAAGACTTCAGTTCTTTGTATACATCTATTGAAATTTCCCTGAACAGTTTGATAAGTGCCACCCGGTGGTAATTTCAGAGACAGGAACTTGGCCACCTACTGTTCCACCAGTCAGGGAAACTGGGGTGGAGTCAGGTTTGGATTTTGTCCAGGAATGAAGGTAGGCCTGTCAACCCCTCCCAAACCTCTCCCATCAGGTGAGAGGGACCCAGGAAAGCCCAGCATAAAATCAAGTCTTGAGGCTGAGCATGGGGAGAGGGGAGAGTTTCACTCTGGCCTGGCTGGCTGAGAGGTGAAGTCAGACACAGCAGACACATTTTGTTTGCATCAGTCAGGCCCTGGACTCCAACACAGAAGAGTGTGGTTCCAGAATCCCTAGAGGAGGAGTCACGTGGGGTGTAAGAGGGCAGCCTTCCCTCAGATCCCACCCACCTTCTCCAATTGGTGAAATTACTATCAAGATTCAGTGCAGAGCTCACCCCTGTGAAGCCTCTCCCTGATCCCCCAGACCACTCCTGGGGTACTCTGGTAGCACCTTTGCTATACTGTTACAGCAGTCTGCACTGTGGTGTTTATTCATACTTGGTGGGCTGGTCAAGAGGAAGGGCCACGTAATGAATTATGTACTTCATAGTCTTCCCCAACAAAGTGGGAGCTCCTCTATAGCCCAGTACTGTTTAGACTTTCCTTGGCTCATTAATCAATCATTGAACACCTACCATGTGCCAAGCATAAGTTAGACTGCCAACACACCTTATCCTTATTAGTATTCTTATAGTCCCTGTAGCCTAGCGCAGTATCTAGCTCAAAGCCTGGCAGAGTAGGATTTGGGAACGACAGTATAATTGGAAGACTGCCTTTGTATAACAAGCGCTGTTTTAACTTACCCTCTATGCTTACAGATTAAAAAAACTTTTCTCAAGATTCGTTGTCCACAGTTTATGACAGTCATTTGACCATACGAGCTATATTTTTTAAGACATTTGGGGTAATCTTGGGGCCTGATGGAGTGTCTTGGGGTACTAAGTTCCCAGACATCCCTAGGGCCCACCACCTGGCTGGAACAAAGCTGGTGAAGGGGCAGCCCAACGCGGCCCCGCCGGCCCCGCCCCCAAGGTGCCACCCCCCCCCGGGCCACGCCCCCGCTCTCCATAGTTACGGCGCTGTGGAGGCGGCGGCCATCTTGGTAGCAGAGCGATGAGCGGGTCTAACTCGAAGGCGGCGGCCGCTGGGCCGACGGCTGGGCCCCGGGGGCTGGTGGCTGGCAAGGAAGAGAAAAAGAAGGCGGGCGGCGGCGTCCTGAACCGGCTCAAAGCGCGGCGACAGGCGCCCCACTACGCGGCCGACGACGGCATCGGGGCAGCGGTCACGGAGCAGGAGCTGCTGGCTCTGGACACCATCCGGCCCGAGCACGTCCTGCGCCTCAGCCGGGTCACCGAGAGTGAGTGCGGGGACCGGCCGCGCCCTTCCCCCGCGCCGGGCCCCGGGCTCCTTGCAGCCTTCAGCGGAGCCGGCTGCTCCGCTCTGCCGGCTCGGGGTCCACCCAGCCACCCTTCTCTCTCTCGCCGGACAGGCCGCGCTGCTCACCGCTCCGCCAGGCCGGGCCTTCGCTTCCCACCCTCACTTAGACCGGTTGGGAAGAGGTTCCTCTTGAGTTTGACCGCATGCCCCTGGGTCCAGGCACACCAGGCTTCCCCAGGCTCCCTGTCAGGTCGGGCCGTTCCCCTCCTCAGTTGGACTTCCTTGGGTAGGCGGCCCTTTAGCTTAATAACCGGATCCTTCTGGCCCCGGGAAGTGGGCCCGCGCCCCCCTCATCCTAGAAGCCACACAGCCATCCCTCAGGTTCCCGCTCAGCCAGGTTCTCTCACCCTGTCAACTCGCAGCTCCTGCAGCCCTCTGCCAGCCCAGACCCCTCCTCATACCTGTAACTGCTTTCTTTGCTTTTCCTTCCACTCTGGCTCCTGACACTCTCCCGCTCTTTACAGCCTACCTTGGCCCCCCTACCCCTTTTGGCCCCAAGCGTTGCCCCCTTGTGTGCAGGTGAGCTCTTCCTCACACTCACTGCTGTGGCATTTCGTGCATATTTAAAACTGTGCCACTTAAAAAAAAAAAAAGTAAAGTTTCACTCTGTGTACAATATCTGAAATGTGAATTCTGCTTTTGACACTTGTTCTAGTGAATTGAGCATTATGTCAGAGTTTCAGAAATGTGTTTTTGGCATAAAATGCAACCATTCTGTACCTTTTCATTGATATAAGGGAAGGTGAGAAGAAATACATTGCCTACCCCCTACTCTGGATCTCCTCCCATTTTAAGTTCTCTGTGGAGCCAAGCCAAGCCCCAACCTAACGTCCTTTCTCCCTGGCTGCTAGTTCCAGCAAAGTTTTCAGTCACCCGTTTAGGCCCTGCTTGCCCTGCCCAGCCCCCCTGCTCTCCAGACTTCTAACCCTGCAGCACCAGCACTCCCCTGGTGGATCTGAGGCTGCCATAGTAGTCATCAGACCAGGTTGCTCAGGTGTACCTCAGGGAACTAACTGGTGGCAACTCCAGTGATTTGGGGATGAGAGATTGTGGGGTTGGCCTTGGTCCAGACTGTATGAATGGGAATTCCCATATCCTAAAATAGTTTTAATTTGACTCTGGATGTTTTTTGATGTCCTCATTTTCCATCACTGGGTTGGGACTGTTTTTTACCTGCCTGAGTGTATCTTGAGAAGGCCTTGCTGTTCAGTTTCATTGAAACATTGTGAAAAAGCAGCTTCTCTTCTGACCCAGTTTTCATTTGGGGCTCCGGTAAGGAACAGAAATACTTATCACCTGGTCTTTCTAACCTCATACTTTCTCCTGATATCAAGGATGAAGTAGATACTCTAATGCCTGGCCCTATGTAGCATTCCTGGTGGGCACTTGGGTCCTGTGTAGGAGCTTGAGATTAGTGCTCTGCAGCTTATTGGAGAAAGTCACAAGTTAGAACTTGGTGACCTGGAATTTTTTATTTTTCTAAGATGCTGTTTCTTTTAGTAAGTTATTGAGTACCCTCTAAAGGTGCAGAACCAATTTAAGCCTTTTTGGGAGTTACAGAATAATGAGTAGCTCTCAAATTTGCCACCTTACTGGAGAGACAGCCTATAAAACATGAAACAACTAACACAAGCAGGCAAGATAAGGTGAAGTGCCAGAATGCGTTGTGGAGAAGATGCTCTCAGGAGTCATTCAGAAAGAAATCAGTGACATTTTCTATGATCAGTATTATTTTGATTAGCTGCTCAGGTTGTTGTGGGCTTTACTTCACTTGGCCTCATGTCCTGCCACCTGTGTAAATAGGGCCCACAACTTGATTTTGTCCAGCCCACAAGCTGAGAATAATTTTTACATTTTTAAATAGTTGTGGGGTGGGGGGGATTGAAGGGGAAAGAATGCTATCTTGTA